>BCLH01000403.1:87796-140077 GCA_001602315.1 Zoysia pacifica
AAATAGTCATTTCATCCCTCACTTAACACCATTAGAGGTAAAATTGACGGAAGGGCTAAATAAGGAATCTAAAATGAATTTTTGGCTATATAGGGAAGTTCAAATTGAAAAGGGCTAAGAAATTAAGGTGTGACTTTTTTAGGGCTAAATAAAGAATTATCTCTAATAATATTGGATTGCTCATCACAAAATATGTTTTCATTTTTTAGCTATATTGTTCTAAATAATTGTAACTCAGGCTATGAATTTGTCATCAGCCTTTTTTTTTTTGGCTGATGGAAAAAACAGCACATACCTGATCAATAGGTTCAATAAACATTCATACAGGAATTAAAAGTGGAAATAGTGATTTTTTTCCTTCATACTAAACATTTTATGATTTGCTATGGACATGCATACTATTGATTAAGAGCTATCTGTCAGTGTATTCAAATCAATATAGTTTCTGCGAGCCATGGTGGACCATATGTTCTCCGAGCAATCTACCTAGATATATATAAATTTAAGAGTGATATATGTAATCCAGAAGCATTTTCTATTGAGCTGAGTAAGGAAGCGCTAGTTACTAATGGCCACTTCAGGCGTGAATTGCCTTGAAAATCATTTGCCCAACCAAGAATTTTTCATGGGAGTTGGCTAGGGGCTGAGATGTCAGAAGTGTTATGACACATTGAAAATAAACGTCTGGTTCATGCTCCAGAAACATGTAAAGATGTTGTCGATGTTGGAGCACAAGCACCAACTTGTTCTCCGCTGATGGTTGTTGATGCTCTGGAAACATGTAAAGATGGTGCCGATGATCGAGATAGTAGATAGTGCAATCCTCAGCGGATACATTAGGATCTGCAAATGCAAAAAATCAAACAAAATCAATCAGACCGTAGGCCACTGAAGCTTTCACATAAACATCTCGTGTCCATCCCATGGCCCATTCATAGAACAAAAAAAAATTATATGAAAATAAAAAATGCGACATGGATCTGGGATCGTACCTTGACTGTTTATGTGATTTTCCTATAAAAATCCAAGCAATATATGTAATTAAATTGATTAATTTATGTTACGTGGTCACTCTTCATTGTGCAAGTTAGTGAAAAGTAAATGATTATAAAAAAATATGCACCAAAGCTAATTAAAGATCAATAACATGGCAATGAAAAATTTCAAAATTCATTTTGTATCCCAATTTCTTTGTTTACAAAGAAAAGTGTAACTTGTATTAAAATTCTTATGATAGAGAATCAAGGGATTTAAAATGCAAATATATGAAACTTATTGATTTTGACATAGTATGACTTCTCTAAATGTCTATGGATCACGTTATATGTTTTATACAATTTTCTGAAGTACATGCCAATGGAGACAACCAACCACGCTGAAGGGTTTGGCTTGCAAAGTGGTATTATAAACTTTAAGAGTGTACTGTAATAATCATATACTAACAGTTCTTGCAATGCAATGCAAAGTTAAATAAATGTAGATTATCTTAATATGAAAATATAATCACATTTTGCAAGATTGCCATAGTGACTGATTTCAGTAGTAAATGAGCTAGATGCTTTTACAAACACTTATGATTTAAGACTTACTCCACTTAAGCATAAACTTTCTTGGGCAATAAATCAAACAAGTTATGGCATTCCTTGACATATCGCATGATACTCACCTGATAAAATGTTTGTTCATTGAACTGGCATAGCATAGCAGGTCCACAGGCACATTGTTGTTTCATTAGCTGCAAAATATCACACCATCTATACTTACACATATGCAGTAGGTGATTCCTTGCTCCTATATGCCGTAGGCTACGAGGGAGAGAAACATCATAGACAGCCGGAAATTCGTTGCTAGTGAAAAGGCTAAGAAGGTGTTGCCTGCTACAAATTCTAGCAAGTCGTGCTCCAGCACAGAACTGTAAAGAATCCAAGACCTCATAGCTCACTGACCTGGCGATTCAGAGGGTGGCAGCCGTTGTTGCTGGATCCGCTGGAGTCTCGCCCCTGCCGCCGCCCGTCGGGAGGTTCATGCCGGTAGCGCCGAAGTACTCGACAGCGGATACGAGACGCGTCGGAGAGCGTGCCTCCTCTCCTGTTGCCTTGACCGCTGGCGGCGCGACAATGGCACGAAATCCTGCGCGCACGAGTTGCTGGAGATGGCGGGGGCGGCGGCAGCCATGGTGGGCAGCGGGCAGGGCGAAGTGCCAGAGGGCGCTGGGGCGGAGGCGAAGCCTAGCGGCGGGGCGAGGGGTGCGACCGAGACGACTGCTGCAGGGGCAGGGAGCGACGGTCGACGGAGGGCTAGGTTTCCCCGACTGTATCGCGGGGAAGAGGAGGACAGAGTTGCTGGATGATAGACCTCGCTGTAAAACTGTGATTCCTGAAAGCACCTAGACACAAGATCGAATTGACTAATTCAACGGTTGGATTTATCTTTTAAGAAAAATCGAATGGTCAAAATTTATTAGCTTACGGTAGAGTGTCTATTTTGCGAGAGAATGCACGCGTTTTAATATATTTAGATATCTCAGTTCTTATCGAAGAAACCTATACGTTATATGGTTACTCCAGCATGTGTTCTTTTTCTTTTCTTCCTTCCCTTTGATGTTGAATCCTTTTCACCTTGCTCTGTGAATGGTCGCACATCAGGTATGCCATAGCTGATGCATGACTAAATGAAATTGAAATGGTGAGATTTTGTAATGCTTAACCCAAGAAACAGATGCATGTTGGATAGATGTGTAAAAAGCGTGTGTGATGATGAACCTAGTACCAACCTATGCATCCTATCCTATAGATGGTGAGGCGAAAAGAGAAGAAAAAGCCGGCGATTGATCATTTGCTTGGAATGTTCAAAGGGAAACAGAGAGTATGCTGCCTGGGGGAATACTGCAAAGACAGTTGATTCTGTTCGATGGCGGTTACTAGAGCAGAGAGAAGTGCTGCCGTGGACCAGCGCGCGCAGCAAGCCTAACTGAGGAAGCCAGCAGACCCCGCATGATTTCGACTCGGGAGCTTAACTGGGGTCTCAAACGCGGGCACGAAGACGACTCTTATAGAGCGGGCACGAAGACCGTCCAGTCCAGCTACGAGAAGTGAAAATGGACGTCCACTTTTTCCGCTGGACCTGGACACGGTCGCAAAGTGGGCCGAATCAGGTGTCGTCCACCGTCCGAACCCCTCCGATCCAAACGAGATGAGAACCTGGGCCGCAGGCCCGCAGCATCGGGATCCCCCTTCGCGCACGCCTTTCCTGCCTCCCTCCCTCATCTGTTTTCCTTGCCCGCCTCCGTCACGCGCAACTTGCCCGCCACTGCACGGAAATTCCCTGCCCCCCGCCCCGGGGGTATATATTCCCCTTCGGGCTGCTGCGGTGTTCGCAGTTTCCACTCATCCGCCAACTCAATTCCGAGAAGCTTCTGCTCCGCGCGGCAGGTTCGTCTCGCTTCACCCTCTCTTTTCACCAAGTTCGTTCCGAGTTTCCGCGAAAAATTTCTGTTCGTTGCGGCCGAGCCCGGCAAATTCGAGGGCGGTTTCGTGGAATTTGTCGGACCGATTGCTTGGCAATGATGGGTGGGGCGAGTTCGGTGGGGATAGAATTGGAGGGAACCTATAAATTTTTCTGTTGAGTTAGAACGAGCGTGGCGCCGAACCCTAGGAACCGATTAAATTTCCTTTGGGGATTGGGTTTCCGTTGTTGTTTGTGTAGAGTTCAGGTAAAAAATGGGTGAAACTGAGGTTGCTCAATTGGAAGTTGCAGCCAGGGTACAAAATTTAGAACAAGAGCTTCCAGGATCGCCTCTCAATTCATTTCTTGTTGAGATGAGTTGGGGAAAGTTAGCTCAATTTAGCGGTGCATGCCCAAACAGAGGGGGGAAGCTGGCTGAATTGCGCTTTATGAGTATTAGAGCGGCTGCTCTGGATAGCCGTGGCGTGGAGGAGAGTAGAATCCAGTTGCTTCCGAAGTTGCCTTTCGATTACCTGCAGGCTGCAACGGTGCAAGAAAAGTATTTTGCTGAGACGTCACCCAGGAAAGGGTCTAGGTTGAGAAGATGGAGGAGGCTGAGTAGGCAACCACGCGACAACCCGCTGCAACTGAACATTGGTTTTTTGGTGCTGGCTACGGGTTATTCGTTAGGCATAACAGGGTCGAGGATCTCTGTGGATTGTAGTAGGGACAAAGTTAGGGTGAATTGTTTTAGTTTGGGAAGAAGGGGACGCAAGAGCCAGCGTAGAACAATTAAGGACAAGAGGCGTGCCTCCTTTGTTGAGCCTTACTTGATAGCGTATGATGCAGGTGGTGCTTTTAGCAAACGCTGGCCTAGAACAATGTCGGTGAGCTATGATGGGGATCGAAGTGAGGACCGGCAAAGTGAGGAGGTTCGGTCAGCGTACAGAATAGTTAATGAGCTTGATGAGGAGGCAGTAGTAAGGACGAACCTCGGTTTGCGGAATACTGAAGAGCAAAATGATGAAACTGACTGGAGTTGGGTGCTCCAAAATAAAGATGGCGATCCTCTTGCTGAATCAATTTCCTCACTTCAGACAACCCAGGAAGTCCTTGAAAGTGGTAAAACTCTTCTCTTTGTTGATGCTTCTTATGAACTCTATTTTGAATTTGTTTGTAGGATATTTACTTCCTCACTTCATACACATTTTCGTTCGTTTATAGACACAGACAACTGTTATTTTCAACTTGACGTTATGATGATTCCATGCATACTAGAGTCAAAAATTGTTTTTCCTGTAGGTTTGCTATGAAAAAATGTTTGTTTGATCATAATAATATAGTACAAGTGCCATGCGTGTACTTTTGAAATGCTCTTATGGATTGGTCTGGTTCCTTCTGAAAATGATCGTATGGCTTGTTCTAGTTGTGATGAATTGCCTGGTTCTTGTCGCTCTGGGTTATGTCAAAATTGTGCCCATCCAAAATTCTTGGCGAGTTCTTTTGTTCTTCAGGTGCCATCTGATTGTCACCGAAATGAATGTTTTTTATCTGTCACCATTTGAGCTTGGTTTATGCGTTGTGTTAATCGAATATAAATTGTATTATGTGTGCTTCGGTTGCTGTCTCTGTTCAGAGGTGCAAAAATTGTCAGGCCTTGTGAAAGACTCTGAGGCTGAGGAATCCAGTTGCAGTCACAATGATCAAGATGTAGCAGTTTTTTCACATGGACGAGTTGATGTGATGGAAATGAATGAGAAGATGCAGCATCTTGAACAGAAACTGAAAGAAGCATCAGACACTATCAGACAAAAAGACTTGAGGATATCCAACCTCGAAATAGTCATCGACAGCGCAGATAGACCACTACTAGAGGAGGATGCCGCTAACATATTTCAGTTGGAGATGGAAGTCGACCGCCAGCTGCAGGATAAAATACAAGCCGAGATTCAGTGGCTAGTGATGGTGAAAGCGAAACAGAACTGGCAAGTGCGAGCAGAGGACCAGATCGCCTTGGAAGAGCACAAGGCATCAGCCGGGGACACCACGAAAATGATGCTCAAGCTACGGGACACGGAGAGCAAGATCGTCATGCTGAAAGAGCAGGTGGACAAGCTGGAAGTCCACGAGAAGGAGCTCTACAGGACGACAGAAGTCCTGAAGATGCAGAGCAGAACCTTCAAAGTGTCCCTCTTCGGTCTCCTACAGCTGATAATGCTGTGCCTTTCGCTGAAGATGTTCTTCGACGCGCAGGTCTCGGTCCCCTTCAGCGACGTTGTGCCAACCTAATTAGGAATTATTCGTTCAGTCTGTAAATTTACTGTCATGGTTTCCTTTGGGGAAAAAAAAGAATCACTGTCCTGGTTTGCAATGTCTTAGGTGATATAAGTTCAATATAGGTGCACGAGATGATTGAGTTACATCTGAAGTTACAAAGTGTTTTCTGTAAATAGGTATCTTAATAGTTTGGGTTCAATTAGCTAATCAGATCGCTGATTGTTTGCATTTAATTTTCTTCTGATCTTATGGAGATTCAGCGTTTGAATTCTTTTCGGCTATCTTCTAAGAGGCGAGCTATCGTATTTCACACAGGAGTTTGGGCCGTGGAAGAAATGGGCCCACCTCGGCCTGCCAAGTGGAAGAACTAGAAGTACGTCCAGGTGGAAGTTGGCCCGTCTGCACATACTGTATTTAGTTATCGCGGCGTGCAGCGATGACACGTTAAGACAAGCATGCATGCAGGTTTTGGCTTCTAACTTTTTTTTAAAAAAACCAGAGAGATCAATGAGATTACAATCATGCTGCAAACTAGGCAACAAGAAATTAGGTGGTCTCTGCCATCAGAAATTTCCGTACACTGGGATCTATTGATACCTCTGAATTTTACATCTTTAACCATCCATCTTATTTAAAAAAAGTCTGATTATAATTTATTTTGTCTTTAATGGTATTTGCAACATGTCTAATAATTTTACACATTTAAATATTGTTTAATAATACGAAAGATCATAATTGATGTAGAAGTAAATGGTGACAATATTTAAAAACAGAAGGAAGTATCTTTGTCCACTCACTATGTTTAAAAAATTTGTTCAAATGTGTAAATTATAAGTCGTGTTTGAAATACTCTTAATGACAAAGTAAAGTATAATAATGTATATGATGTTTATCATTTTTTAATAAGACAAATACTCAAATGTAACATTAAAAATCAATAAAGGAAAAAAAAGGGAGAGCATCACCATCAAAATGTGGATGAAGTCAATGAACAGTAACAGTTGGTGCAAAGGAAACCCACTGTTAATGCACGAAGACAAGTGACAAACATTGTTTGGTCAAGGTTCATGACAATTCCTCAACTGGATGTATTCTATGTTGTACTCCCTCTATCTGATTAGTATTGAAAAATAAAAAATATTCTGAAAACGAGGAGAAAGAGATGGGTACAAAGATTTACTAAGAATAGAGACGTGTATTCAGAAGTTGAAAAACCTAAAACAGTAACAGGGAAGGGACTAAGGAGGGGAGGGAGTACATGAGCCGGCGACCCCTTTCATTCGCTACAAAATTGATGCATCCTGCAGCAGCAAAATAGTGGGTACCACGGAGTGATGAATTGCAGGTACAAAGCAAGACTCCGGCGAGACGGTGGCCATCTAGGACTGGTTCTCCCCGTCCACATCATTGGGCATCTCATTCAGGTCGAAGTTCAGCGACGCCGCAGCGAGTGCGGCTCTGGCCTGCTTCTCTCGGAACCAGTGCTTCCGCTTGTGGCCGCCGAGCGCCTGGCCGGAGCGGAAGCTCATGTTGCAGTCGGAGCACACGTGCTGTGCCGAGCTCTTCGGCACGTGCAATGGCGGTTGGACGTCATGGCGCTCCTCGGCCGCGCCAGCGACAGGGCCCTCCTGGACCCCGCCTGCGACAGGGCACTCATGGCCCAAGCAGGCGACAGGACCCCCCTGGACCTGGACTCCAATGCCCACAGCACCTGCGCCGGCGAACGAGGCCTCGGCCGCGCCCATGCAGCCGCCGATGATAGCCTTCGTGCTCTTCTTGCGGTTCGCTAAGATCTTCTGGATGGCCTCGGTCACGACCAGGTCGTCGTAGCGCGCGCCGTGCTTACTGCCGCTCTTGTTGTGGGCGGCGATGTGCCCCCCTAGAGCTTGGTGGGTCGGGAACGATTTGCCGCAGATCACGCACTCGTGCTTCTTGTCCGACGCAGGCGAGGGGATGCGCCTCTCCGGCGTCTTGACGATGGCGAACTCCGGTGACGCCGTTTCTGGCGTCTGTTCGGAATCCGAGAGCCGTCGCTTCTTGCGCTTCTTCGCGCCTCTGTCCGGGGCGGCTGGCTGCTGGTTCGCAAACGTGTCCGTGGCGCGAACAACGTCGACGACAGCTTTTGTGGGAATCTCAAGCTGTTTTGCTAGCTCCTTGACCTCCGTCATCTGTGACTCGACGATAATAAACTCAGGGGAGAGCTCCAGTTGAACGATCTGCTGCACGGCGTCGGGTGTCTGGTGCGCCATGACAGTGCAGGTGGCGACATGATCCGGTGTCATCAGCTGCGGTGGTTCTGGGCCTTCTGGCATCTGGTTTTGGGCAACATGACCAAGTAGCATAGGCTGCTCGTCGACTTCCGGAATCTGGTGCTTGGCGTCGCGTGTATTCACCGGTTGCGGAGACTGCTGTGTTTCTGACGTCGGGCCGCAGCCAGAGGCTATCTCCAAGAGGATCAACGCGGCCTCCTCGTCCTCGCTGCACCAGCTGCTGGACTGCGCCGCCGCAGGCGCGGACGCACTCCCGGTGCTACTTGGTGTGGACGACGAGCGCCCGCGCTTCGCTGTCACTGCCCACTTTCCCCAAAGCTCGCCCTCATCCGTCTGCTTCTTTTCTCCGGCCGCCGCATGTGTATCCGAGATGTTCGTCGCCGGCGACGCACCAGCCTCCTTCTGCGGCTCCTTCCTCTTCTTCGTCCGCTTCTTGTCTCCAGCAACGGCAGTGAGGCTGGCCGTCGCAGCAGGGCGCGTCGCCCCTTTGTATCCCCTATCCGGGTGGCTCCTCAGATGCCCATGCATGGCCTTGTCCGACAGGAACGTCTTGCCGCACTCTGGGCACGTCAGGTCACGGCCACCGCCGCCGCGGCCCTCGCCAGCCTCATCCGCATTGCCAACTGCCAACTGAGACAAGCCACTGCCTTTGCGCGACGCTGGCCCATTCCCCAGCCCGCTTGTCTGGACCACGAGCTTCAGCAGCGCAGCCTCGTCGGTAGTGAGACCCACCAAGACGTCCTCATCCCCAGCATGGACTGACGGCGCCGCCGCCTCGGTAGCCTGGGCGTAGAAAGTTGTCAAGTCCATGGTCGAGACGGTGGGGCTGGTGCTGATCAGAGAGGAATCGTGTTGCGCTGTGGCCTGCTTTGCCTTCCACGCTGGGTAGTTGCGTCCGTTTCACAAGAGCCAAGCAGATTAAGCGTTCTTCATCTCTCTTTCTACTTCTCTCACCTGGAAAAGAAGAATGAAGTGAATACTCAGATCGGGACGTGGTTAATAGTAGGAGTACTAGTACATACAACGAACAAAGTGATTTGTCTTAACTAATCATAGGAATAGGCAGAAATAAAATTTGCCGTTGAAATAAAAACATGAAATAACGTGAAAGTTGCAAAACAAAAGCAGCAGCATGTCTCCGACATTAATTCTAAATCCACCAAAAAAGAGAGGTAAAAGCTCTATTGCTCCCTGAAACAATGGTGATGCATGCAGCAACCTGTGGCATGTGTGAATCGGTGAAAACGCTGAAACAATCCGTTGCTTCTAGTGACCAGAGAGAGAGAGAGAGAGATAGTAGAAAAAAGCAAATTCCATGCACGGAACGGACGGGCGATCTTGCAGCTTTTCATCTTCTTTCAGGCAACAAAGAGCTAGAAAGTCCATCGATAAGAGTTAGGGAAGGAACGAACCACCTGATGAAGCGCGCTGTTACTCTCGCTATCGGCATTGGGAGAAAAAAAAGGGGGAGCTAACGATCCTTTCCACAAAAGCGGCTCGCGTCGCAGCGCAGCGTATGCTGAAGTGAAGGAAGGAAATAGAGCTACCACTTTCGAAAATGGCAGGTATGGATCTGCATCTCATGAACGCATCACAATTGGAAGGCGATCAAGCTGATCAGAGTCCTGGAGGCAATCACTACTAAAAATAAAATATGGAGCCGCGGATATTTCCCGAAACCCTGCAGCGAGCAGCAATAAGCAAGTCGCAGAAATTGCATACAAGCCCCATATAATTAACAAGTACGAAATTAATCCGCCTCGATTTAGGAACGAAATAAGCAAGCTACCCCCGATGAAGAACACCGATCAGAACTAATCCAGCACGCAGTAGCAGTAGGAGATTAGTAACGCCGCGTCAAGAAGAAAGTGTACGCGCAGGTCGGAAAAGAAGAGCTGAATATCACACGGCTGATTGGCGCTGATCGAGCCCCCACCTGGAAAAGCGAGAAGATCGATCGATGGAGGTGAAAAGAGCGGAAGGCCAAAAGGGGATCAAAATCTCGCACTGAAACCCATGAACGAACAGCACTCACTCCGGAGGCATCAGGTGCGTACTACGTACTGGAGCAACGCCGATAAAAATAAAATCTCAAACCGGCGAACGCAGGCAGGCGAAGCGAAACCAAATCAAACCTCAAGAGAGCCAGCAGCTAAAGCCGCGTTCGTGATGAACAGCAACAGGTCGTAATTAACCTACCTAGTAGTACGCGGGGCACCGCGAGGAAGAATACAGCTGAATGAAACACACCGCCGACGACGAAAACCGGACCGCGCGCGCGGATGCAGCTACGCGAGCAGGTCGAAGCGGCCTGATCGAAGCCCCGAGCACCGCTGCCGCACCTCCGCGCAAAACCTAGCTGCTACCGCGACTGAAGCGGAGACAACGGGGGTGCGGCTGGCGGGTTGGCCTGGGGAAGGGTGGGGAGAGGAACCGATCTCACCTCCGGAGCTGGCAGAAGAAGAGGGCGGGGGAATGGAGCTGGGTCGCGTGTTGTTGTGTAGTAGTAACCGCCACAACCCGCGAGCTCTCAGCGCGTCGAGGAAGCGGCTGCGCGCTACTAGGAGGCAGCAGTCACCGTTGGATCGCTGCTGAAGGGTGAAGGGAGCAGACTGTGAGGAGACTGACGCCCAGATCACACGGTGGTGGGGTTGGGAGGCGAGGAGGAAAGAGATTCGCGTGCCATCCATCCATCGAGCTGGGCTTCCAGGATTTTAGGGCGTCCGTGGCGTGGAGCACGGTGGAATTTGGCACTCGCGCTGCTTGCTTCCGTTCTGTTTACAGTACTGCGAGATCTCCTGAAGATTTTTTTTTCTCGTTTTACCTTCCCTACTGTCCGCAACTTACGGTGATTAATTAGTTGCCGAGCAAGCTTGAGCTAGCTGGACGCATGGCGGTATTTTATCACGGCGCTAAATATTTGAAAAGTACTTCTCCCTCTGTTTCTAACTATTCATGTTATTCAAAAAAATTGATAAATATTATATATATTGTTTTATTATTAAAGCTATTTAAATTATACTTTATAATTTTACATATTTAAATTAATATTTTTAATAAAACCAATGATCAAAGATGGTAGTATTAAAAATTATTAACAACATCAATTTAGAATCGGAGGGAGTAGAAAAATTTAGGAACGAAGTACTCCTACTTGTTTGTGATTAATAGTTGCACAGGCTGAACAGGTTTATGTTTAACTGGCGTACGATCGAGCTCCTCCAAATTGGTTATTGCGAAATAAATCGGTAAAAAGAAAAACGGCAATAAGAAATGCTCCTGATCAATGTTAAAAAAAAAGAGAGGGAGTTTGGCAATGCTCCCAGTTGCCAAGTTGAGCTTCTCCCAACGTGAGCCTTGTGGCTTGGGTAATGCTCCCGAGTTGGGCCCTGATGGACTTTGCGGCCTTCGCATTCACCCGATGATGATTGGCGGGCCTGCTGGCAGCCTGGCACCAACACGGCCGTGATGCCTGTTCTCTCTCTGGTTTTCTCGCTCCTCCACCTGGGATTGGGTGACTTGCCCTTCTGGTGTACACAAAACCGAGGTAAATCGCTAAGTTTTCATATTTTTTTTTACTTTACTACTGCGGATCGATTTCACCGAACGATCGGTTTTTGTTTTAATATTTTTAAAAAATTTGAAAATTTAAAAAATTTTAAAATATCAAAAATCGGTAAAACCGTTTGGCTTACTGTTAAAATCGGTGAGTTTCAAATTTTGAAATCTAAAACTGTAAAAACTAAAGAAACCGATCGACTAACCGTTGAAACCACTCGGCTAATCGAACAGTTTACTGTAGCAATTCATTTAAATTTTAAATTTTTGATTTGAAATGGTTTTACCCATTTTTTCCATCTCGTCAAACCGGATCAAATTAATCATAAACCCTGCTTCTAGCAGCTGCCACATCTCGAATTCTCGATGGACCTGTCCAGAGAGGAAACCATTCTGCTGAGTAATCAAGCGACTTTTTACGAGAGACAGTCCAGAAAAAAAATCATCCGCTAGCAAACAATCGACGGCAAATGATTGCTTTACCGCAGCCTCCTGTCTGTGATGAATCGGGGACCTTCTTCTGACGCTCATCATTGATTGGCAGGTACACGTGTGCGGCTGTTGTGCCGAGCCAGCTCGAAACCTTCGATTTTGGAAACTTTAATGATAAATTTAGAGAAATTTCAAATGCAGAAGGGTCCATACGAGAGACCTGCTCCACTGAAGGAAGGGATTTACATCAGTTTAAACTACGTTTATTTCTGATGTCGTTTAAACTATATATGTGCATTAGTTTAAAACGCTCGTCCTCCTCAATTTTTAATTGTGATGGCGTCGATCAGTGCGATCCTTGTACTAAGGAGTGAAAATGGGTCAAAAAATAAAAAAAATAATGAAAACTGAATCAAATTAGGATCTAATCAATTTTTTTATTTTTAATTAAAATTTACTAAAGATCGAAATAATTTGTAAAAGAATCTGTGAGCCGAGTCATTTTATCACTGCCCAGCACAAAATAAAAATTGGAGATACTAGTTTGAAGTGGATTCCATGATCAGTACAGAATTTTCGTTGGTTCCTGTGGAAATTTTTAGCTTAGCTCCTCGAATGATAATAAAGCTAACCGACCCGACCGCCACCAGTGGCGGAGCGTAAACAGAATTCAAGAGGGGGTCAATCATGATGATATTACTATAAATCATAATTTAAAATGTATTTAAGATCAATTTTGTTTACATTTTAATTGTATACATCGCAATCAAGTAGCCAAATACTATATAAGCTAATTAATTTAAGCCGATGTGTACTTAAGATAATTTTTAGTAGGCAGGGGGGACCCAGGATCTCCTGGTGGCTCCGCGGCGACCAGACACTTCAAATAAACCCCCCCCCCCCCCCCCCCCCCCAGATATCTGGCAGGTACAAGGATCTGCGACACAAGACACAACTCGTCCCCTACATTTTTCTTCGTTCTGTTCTATCGTCCTTCGCGAAGCATCAGGGGCTCGACGGGACAGGCGGAGGTCGGCTCGCTCCATCGATCGATCGTCCGGCGGACATGGCGCTCGGCGAGGGTGGGGATCACGCGGTCACCATCCCCCTCATCTCGGATCAACCCAAGCATGGCGGCATCGTCCGGAGCGGTGAGTTACTTGGTCCATTACCTTGTGCGATTCAGATTCAAATTATCGACGTAAGATTATGTTTCTCTGCCTCTCCGCTCCCCTGCTCGATCGATGCCGGGAGGCGGGAGCCAGCGGCCCGTTCGAATCTGACGACTGACCGTCCCGACTGGAACTCCGTCTCCGATGGTGAAGGGAGCATGTGGACGGCGGCGGCGCATGTGATCACGGCGGTGATCGGGTCCGGGGTGCTGTCGCTGGCGTGGAGCATCGCGCAGCTGGGGTGGGTGGCCGGCCCGCTCACGATGCTCGTCTTCGCCGCCGTCACGGCGCTGCAGTCCACGCTCTTCGCCGACTGTTACCGGTCGCCGGACCCGGAGCACGGACCGCACCGCAACCGCACATACGCCGGCGCCGTCGACCGCAACCTAGGTACGCCGCCCTCCTCTTTTGTTTTTTTTTTGTTTTTTTTTAATTCTTAGAGAATCTGAGTTTCAGAAATGGGTTGTGTATCTTCCGCACTAATCAAGGATCGACGAGTGACTGGCAAGCTGGATATTTAGAGAAGTGCCATCATCAGCTGACATGTGTTTGGTCCTGGGTTTAAGAGAGGCGCATTATACAGCATCAAAGAGACGTAATCCCTCAGGCACCGTTGATGCTTTCGACGTCGTTATAGTTTAGCATGTGCGCATTTGAAGTACTCCAATGTAGGATCTCCTTGTTTTAGTGCCTAATCTTGTGCAAAGCCTCAACTGACAACAAATAAGTTTGATTAATCGTCACGAGTCAGATAGATATTGAGGTAAACGTAGGAGCACGAATGACAGACCTGCAAGAAAGGGGAAAAGAGGTCACGAGCAGGCATCTGTTCCGCTTGGATTGGCTCGACATCTACACTTAATCTTAACAAAATTGTGTGGATCGTGATGGTAAAGCGTCTATAATCTAACACTGATTGGGACAAGAACCTACACGAGCAGCCAAGCGCCATCCACCGGCACACGGGAAGGATCGTGAACCCAGTGGCGCGCACGGTATAACACGTCACTCTGCGTGGTGCGCAGCGCCTCATTTTGGTAACACGTCAGCGAAAGGGACCGGCCCCCCGCTCCGATTCCTTCCGGGAGGTTGGTGGTTGCTCGCTCGCCTGCGTTGGACGAGTTCGTGTTCGTCACCGCGACGGCGCAGCTGGAACATGCCAGGAGGTGGTTGGTGACAGAGAGCAAAGGAACAGGTGGCAGATGTCAAATGGCTGACGACCTAATGTTCATCACTGCATTGGGCACAGGCAATTTCTTCTTCTTTTGGAGTAAACTGAGATTTGTTTGAGTCCAACCCTACTTAAACATTTTGCTGGGACCTCGTCCAACGCGTCATGGGTCCCTTCGTTTGCCGTGGCTGCGGCAAGGTTTAACTCACCCTTTTGGTTTCGAAACGGTGGTTCACCGGTTTGGCGGTTTTTACGGTTTCTGTAAAAATCGTAAAAACTGTTATAAAAAAAACAGATAAATTTAAAAATCAAATTTTTTTAAAAAAATCGATCGATTTTTACGGTCGATCGTTTTTAATTTGAAATCAAATTAGTTTGAGCGATTTTTCACCGGTTTGAGCGGTAAACCGGTCGGTTTGACCGGTTTTTAAATTTTTTCAAATTTTCAAATTTTTTAAATTTTTTTAAAAAAACCGGTCAACAGTTGTGGTTTTTAAACCCTGGTTGCGGCTGTGCAACCGTTAGAACAGCAGACGAACTGGCCATGTCGCACGGACTACTAGCTGCGAGTGCAGCACTGAACGTTGACTCTATTTCATCGACTGACCGTCTGATACTTTGATTAATTGACACGGTGTTCCTCAACTATTAGAATTTTTTTTTTTTGACTGGTATTTTCTAGAGCCTGTCTTTTGTGTTTGATACTGGTTACAATCAATTATTTTGTAGATTGCGTAATTTGTTGATAGTAGTTCACCGTGATAATATTCTAGGAAATGCCGCCAAAATTACTCTATAAACTATAAAGAAAAGACCTGACAAACACGTCAAAACTTTGTCGTCTCCAGTTTATACACGTTCTAGATTCCCGTTGTTTGGCTGAACCATTTTCCTGCAACGGGTCAAAATGCTTGACAGGTACTAGCAGCTCGTGGGTGTGCATGCTGCTGCAGCAGACGGCCCTGTTTGGATACGGTGTCGCCTACACCATCACGGCCTCCATCAGCTTCAGGTACGAACATCCCAGTCTACTATAGTACTAGAATACTCCTACATGTCGACAAATTTGTGCTTCAGTGATGATGTCGTAGCGCCGGGGGCGGTGCGTCTCCTCCCGTCCCGCTGCACGGGCACCGGCGAACTAGTGGTTAGGATTTGCTCTTTCCGAGGCAGCGACGCTCCGGTGGTTGGCTGCGGTTCTTCCCCCACGCACTGGCCCGCCAACCCGCCCGCTCCGGCGCTCCGTTGCCGTGCCACGCAGCCAAACAAATCCTGTACCCTGACAAATCTAGTACTAACTTGAAGTCGCTTTCCCAACGAATATATTTCGCCTCTCCATTCTTTGCTGAATACTTTCTCCGTCTAAGTTTATTTTTAGCTTTTTATTGACTATGACTTTAACTAATAATTTAAATATATTTAATTTATCTTTAATAATATAAACTATATATATATATTATAAAAATAGAGCTCGATGAATTTAAAAATACAAATATTAAGTTTTTAAATTTAATCGAATCTATTTAAATTATTTATCAAAGTGTTAGTAAACAAAAGATAAAATAAATTTCTAAACGGAGGCAGTAGTGAGTTTAACTGTTTCACTTTCACAAATCTACCCATTGTACACTTAGCTAAAACTCCCAATCGTTTCGGGCCACAAAACAACATCCAGGAATATGTGGTAGACGTGGGGAAGGTCCATTTCCTGACCAGGAGAGCCACCGCCCCAGTGTCGACAATGTGTGCTCGCGTGCTGCAGCTGGCCGTGGGAGGCCGTGCAGCTGGGGTGAGTGGTCGGGCCAGCCGGCATGCGCTGCTTCACGCTCGTCACCTGCGTCTCCGTGGCGCTGCTCACCCAGTGCTACCGGCACGGCGACCTCGAGAAGGGGCCACGGAATCCCTGTTACATGGACGCCGCCCGCGTCTACCTCGATATACATATGGTAGAAGCAACTGATCGATATTCTGTAATCGACGATTAAGCTAGCTAAGCTTTGTGTCGTTTTTTTGCTTCTGGCTTAAATAATTCGTGTGTGCTGTGTGCTGCTCTGTGGCGACGTGCTCAGGCAAGAAGCACACCTGGGCTTGCGGCTCGCTGCAGTACGTGAACCTGTACGGCTGCGGCGTCGCCTAAACCATCACCATCGCCACTAGCATAAGGTAGTCGTCGCCATCGGTAACAAACCCTTTTCACATTTCTTACAGCTGAACCTGCTACATCGTACCCCGCTGCCTGTCCGAATGTCGAACAGCATTTCTGATGCTACAATGTTGCTAGGACTCGCGGTTAAATTTCGCTGATTATTATTAACTTCATCTTATCCGCATATGCTTTTGTGTGTTTTGTGCGGCGCTGCTCTTCCGTTGGATGTTGCAGGGCGATTTTGAAAGCGAACTGCTACCACGACCGCGGGCACGACGCGCCCTGCAACTACGACGGTAACTACTACATGCTGATCTTCGGCGGCGCGCAGCTCTTCCTCTCCTTCATACCGGACTTCCACGACATGGCCTGGCTCTCCGTCGTCGCAGCGGTCATGTCGTTCTCCTATGCCTTCATCGGCCTCGGCCTCGGCGTGGCCAACACCATTGGTATGCCGCCCCCCTGCTTTCGTTCATCAGGACACCTATGAGTTCCAGTAGTGGTACAGTTAAATGGCTGTTGAAACAGATAAGCTAACAGACTTTGTTGATATATTTCAGCTAATGGAACGATCAAAGGAAGCATAACAGGTGTTCCCATGAGGAGTCCCGTGCAAAAGGTATGGCGCGTCTCGCAAGCCATTGGGGACATTGCATTCGCATATCCGTACGCCTTGATCCTTCTGGAGATACAGGTAACTGGAGCACGTCCTCTGCTTTTAGAACTACAAAGTCGATCCGAGTCCGCGCGCTACAAAAGGCAGTTAGCCAATGAAAGTGAAGTAACCACTGATCTCAACAACAAATATTTTGTTTCGCTTCTGCCAATGCAGGACACGCTTAAGTCACCACCGTCGGAGAACGAGACCATGAAGAAGGCGTCCATGATCTCGATCTTCGTGACGACCTTCTTCTACCTCGCCTGCGGCTGCTTCGGCTACGCTGCCTTCGGAAGTGACGCGCCTGGCAACCTGCTCACCGGCTTCGGCTTCTACGAGCCGTACTGGCTCATCGACTTCGCCAACGCCTGCATCATCCTCCATCTTCTGGGCGGGTACCAGGTAGTGAAACTTCAAATCACTTGCTGAATGCTGAAACACACAGCACTCGATACAACACAGTTACAACAATACGTGGAACCTGCAGGTGTACAGCCAGCCAATATTCCAGTTCGCGGACAAGTTCTTCGCGGAGAGATTCCCGGACAGCGGGTTCGTGAACGACTTCCATGCCGTCAATTTCCCGTGCCTGCCATCGTGTCGCGTGAACCTCCTGCGCCTGTGCTTCCGGACGCTGTACGTGGCGAGCACGACGGTTGTGGCCATCGTGTTCCCCTACTTCAACGAGGTGCTGGCCCTGCTGGGCGCGCTCAATTTCTGGCCGCTGGCCATCTACTTCCCCGTGGAGATGTACTTCGTCCAGCGGAACGTGCCCAAATGGTCCACAAGGTGGGTTGTTCTGCAGACTTTCAGCATCGTCTGCCTGGTCGTCAGCACCTTCGCTCTCGTCGGCGCCATCCAGGGGCTCATCAGCCAGAAGTTAGGCTAATGCTTCCTCTGTTTTGGATTCTCTCTCGTCGATCTCTTGTTGTAATTGCAATGGAGAATGCAATGGCTGTAGCAGTTGGTGAGATCACTGCCGTCATCTTATCTCCCTCCTGGTGATGAGCAGCAGCATACTGGCTGGCCATCTGCAAGGATGAGAGCGTCGCACTGGCACAGTATTTTCCAGTGCCCGCCTTCCTGCAGCGGAGTCAGTGAAGTACTATATGTAGACACATGTTACGGTGCCAGGTAGCTTCAGAGTTCAAAAGAACATGTGTTGTAGTATCAAACATTCAGAATGTTGTGGAGTGGTCATAATGTTATCTCCTTGTAATAATAATCATAACTTTCTCTCCTTGTAACCTCATCGTAGCGCTGGATTTGCTTCTCGAAATGGATTCAAATTTACATCATCATTCATTCGATTTCGAGCATGCATAAGCCGTGTGCCTGACTGACTGATTTTTACTGAGATGGTGGGAAAGAACATGATCCCTTTGGGTTCTTGAAAATCGCAGGACCCAGATGGCCGCCGCGTTCTTGATGATCAGGATACGGAGGATAAAATAGTAGCGTCATCGCAAGAGTGTAATCATAGTGCACATCATAGAAATATCGCTTAGTACACTAACACTACTACTCCTATCTCCTTGCCCAGAGAAAAAAAATATCTTGAGCTCTTGTTAGATCGAAGATTTGTGATGTTGTCAGTAGTGGTAATCTGCGAAGTTCACTGAAAAGCATAATTTCTCGTAGCTATTGTTTGCTATAGTGCCATTCAAAAGGCCATGGTACAAATAATGTATAGAGTTTACATGACAGCGAGGTAACCTTATGTCAATGAATCAATATAGGTGCCATTCAAGCGGAAGCAGATCCCCTGACGTATCGCGGGTCACTGCGAGGTTACTGCCGAGTGGGCCAGGACCCCACCCGGCAGTGACGGCAGAGAATGGCAGGGATCCTTGCGCCATTCAAGCAGCTCTTTCTTGCCTGGATTGACCGCCTGCTTTGACTGATATTGATGCACGCATTCGTCGCGATGCTTTGCGCTTTCAGAAAGTACACCACCACTATCATCCCATCGACGCAAGTTGCTCGATCAGACTCGACGGCGCCGAGAAGCGAACGCCACGGGCGCCCTATGCGGGGAATGGATGCATGGCTGCTTGGACCTGGGGTTGACCCGGCGCTGTGCGGGTGGGCAACCTGTCCCGTCTCCTATGGCCTCGTCACACCTTGCGCGGGCGTTGAATTCTCTATTCCGCTCATGCCTCCTTCGCCCGTGCCGCCGGCAGCGGCTCCTATTTATGCGCCGGCGCCCGATCGGAGCGCCGCACATCGGCGCGCGACCCCAGTCCACAGCCGGCCGGAGAAAGCGTCGTCTCTCGGCGACTGAACTGAAGCGGCAGCATCGATCGAACACCTCGGATTCGCGGCGGCGAGATGGGGCGCGTCCCGTGCTGCGAGAAGGACAACGTGAAGCGCGGGCAGTGGACGCCTGAGGAGGACAACAAGCTGCTCTCCTACATCACGCAGTACGGCACGCGCAACTGGCGCCTCATCCCCAAGAACGCCGGTTTGTCGCCGGCCAATGCTTGCGCCCGCCAGCGCCCGCCTTCTCATAAATTTTTACCTGCGCTGCGTGCGATCTGACTGACGGGCACGGCGTGATCGGTCGTTGACAGGGTTGCAGCGGTGCGGGAAGAGCTGCCGGCTCCGGTGGACCAACTACCTGCGGCCGGACCTGAAGCACGGCGAGTTCACGGACGCCGAGGAGCAGACCATCATCAAGCTGCATTCCGTCGTGGGCAACCGGTGGTCCGTGATAGCGGCGCAGCTCCCCGGGCGGACGGACAACGACGTCAAGAACCACTGGAACACCAAGCTCAAGAAGAAGCTGTCCGGGATGGGCATCGACCCCGTCACGCACAAGTCCTTCTCCCACCTCATGGCCGAGATCGCCACCACGCTGGCGCCGCCGCAGGTGGCGCACCTCGCCGAGGCCGCGCTCGGCTGCTTCAAAGACGAGATGCTCCACCTCCTCACCAAGAAGCGCCCCACCATGCCTGACATGGCGCCTGCCCCCGGCGCCGGGATTGGCATGGGAATCGCTGGCGGGACGGCTGCGCCATCTTTCCCCGCGCAGCCGCAGGCTGACGACACCATTGAGCGCATCAAGCTGGGCCTGTCCCGAGCCATCATGAACGAGCCCGGTGCCAGCGCCTCCGACAAGCATCAGCCGCCTTGGGCGCCGGTCGACGTGCCGGAGGGGTTGACGGGGATGTACGCCGCGTACGACCCCGCGCAGGGGCACGAGAATTTCCGGTACGAAGGGACGGTGTCGGAGTACGTCCTCGGGGGCGGCGACGCCGACCAGGGCACGTCGATGTGGAGCCACCAGAGCATATACAGCGGGAGCTCCGGCACCGAGGCGCCCAGAGCGGCGTCAGCGTTGCCGAAGAAAGGCAACGACAGCGTCGGCAGCAGCCGCGGCGAGGACGAGATGGACGACTCCAAGGAAGGCGGGAAGGGCGGCTCCGACATGTCGGGGCTGTTCGGCTCCGACTGCGTGCTCTGGGACTTGCAAGATGAGCTGACCAATCATATGGTGTAACTAATGATAGTGAAAAAATTGCCAGGTCCCAAGAACAGTAGATAAGCAACATAAACTCGAAATAAGTGGTACTCCGACATGATTCAAGAGCAACTTTTCACGGATTGAAAAAGAAAGTCATGTATGAAATGGATAAAGAAACATGTACATGTGCATAGTGAATCGGAGAATTGCCGTCCTCTGTTTCAGGGATGATACGCCAAGTAATTTACAATACAATTTTGTTTTGAAAATAAGTTTAAATTAACATAAAAAGATTCGTTGATCCTCCTCGTTCAATTGTTGTTGTCTCACTGTATTGTATTGCGATGTTCTTTGCATGATTTGATTTCTAGAATTTGGGACTCGGGAGCTTGATTACGTGTAACATCCGAAGTCGTGGACCGTAAACGTAGAAGAGATGCTATTCCCTTCAGCTCTCTTTTTTCTGGAGAACTTGCAGTAAGCCACGTCTCAGACGTTGCATCGGACGGTCAGAAAGAGCCCGGCTCAAGTTCACCCTCCTCCTCTCGGAGATCTTCACAGAGAAGTGTTCTGTTTCACCATTTCTGTTCTCCATGGCGGCGGCGCAGCTCCACGGATCGGCAGCGGCGGCGGCGGCGGCGTCCTACCGGCGAACGCGGCCCTTCGCAGTTTCACCCTCGTGCCGATGGGTGCAGAACCCTCTCCCCGGCTCGCCCAAGGTATAAATCCGATCCGAGGGCTAAACCCTAACTTGTATGCCTGGCAACTCATGACGATCGTTATACGCGAAGAAGTTAGTTCCCCCAGATAGCTGGCCACTGGTTACTGCCGTAAGCCAATTGCACTAAAAATAATAGATGTTGTAACTGGGTTCTCCTTTCGTATTTTAGTTGAAAATTGTCGTTGTAATAGGTCTGGTTGTGTGAAATCGTGAAGTACAGGCTGACGCTTATGTTCTATTGGCGTCCTGTGTCACTGTGTGGCAGCACATATCCATTTTGGCTCCATTAAGGTCTTGCCCTTGATGTACCTAGGATTCACTTTCCTTAAGTTCTGTATTTTATACTAGGACGATATTCTAAATTCTCTGTTCCCAAGTTAGCAAAATATATCTCTTTGATCATATTCTGAATTTTGAAATATACAGGGAATACATGCAGTGTTACACATTTGTTGATATTAGTACTTGTTTTCTTGGAACATATGGTGATTGTTTTGTGTTAATCTTATGTGTGATTTTTTTATTGTAACAATGCTAATTTGGATACAAGAGTCAGAGGAGGGGTTTAATGTACTTTGATCTACCTATCCTGTCCCCACAGTTTTCGATTTCTACCAGTGGAGTGGGTATGAAGCTGATTGATTTTCGTGCTCGAATTTTAACAAAATGTGCAAATGAGAATGCACGAGTTGAAGAGTTAAACTTGCAATCAGACCAAATGGAGGAATCTGTGCAAGCAGTTGAGAATGTTCCCCAGAAGAGGAGTGCTAAAATACATGATTTTTGCCTCGGGATCCCTTTTGGTAAGTCTGAATTTTTAGCAATGTAAAACTTCGCAGTGTACTTAGATGGATATAAATTGTGCAGAGTACAGTTATCCTATAAACTGATGTTTTTCCTTGATCCTTTTTTGCACGGATGTTTACTAGCTACTGCTTTCAACATATTATATGATTTTTTTTTAATAGCTTTCAAGAAATCATGACTTATAAATGCTATTCTTTACCCTTGTTGTCATCGGTGTATCCACATTCTAGTAAAGTAAAGAAACTTTCTTTGGGAATGCAGGTGGTCTTCTGTTCTCTATGGGGCTTCTAGGATACATTTTCTCCAAAAGCACCATAAGTCTTGTCTTAGGTGTTGTGCCAGGGTTTGCCACTCTCCTTCTTGGTACTCTCAGTCTAAAATTTTGGAGGAGTGGAAGATCCAGCTTCCTGTTTATTTTGGCTCAAGCTGGTGAGGAAAATATAATGCTAAGCCCTGCGTTGCAATGTGTCTGAGGTAAAGTATGATCCCTTTCATTATTGGAAATGGACCTGATCTACTCTTTTGTTTCTGCAGCAATTTCTGCTTTCCTGGCATGGAAGTATTCTCATGCGTACTTCTTGGTACATATTGCAACTTACTTTCTTATGTAATACATGCAGCATTATTACTATCTAAATATTTGCCTTAACTCTGTACTGCTCTGCGCAGACAAATAGACTCCTTCCTTGGGGCTTCTATGCTTCGCTGAGGTAATTTACTTAGAAATTGTCCACAAGAATCCACGTTTCTGTTTGGAATGAGATCTGATACTCTCTCTTGAAAATAACACAGCACTGCAATGGCTTGTTTCTACGCATATGTTCTGCTTGCTGGAGGCAATCCCCCACCTAAGAAGTTGGCGGCTACTCCCCCGTAGAAAGAGGAATTCAGTTTAGAATAACTTCGGTTCATCATATGATTCCGCTGTATATTCTTTAATATTTGGTTCACTGTTGGTTGCTGGCAGGGGTTACAGTTTTCGCCTCTGATACTCTGAATTCGAGTAAATAAAACTTTCAGAGGATAGTAGCCCATCCGTTGGTGAAACATGTTGTTTTACCTGTTTTTTCTGCATCAACTTGATAAAACATTTTTGTAACTTGTTCAACTTCTGCTTGAGACACTTGTGTTGCACTTGATAAACTGGTGACTTCTGAAAGTCCTGCTTCGATCTCAGAGTTTATGATATATTGATTCCTCGGTACAGAAAACAGGTGAGCCGTGTCCTGCTATGCAGATGCAGTAGTTATGTCTTTAGAGCAGTAACTACTTGAAAGGGAGAAAAAATGTCCTGTCCATCTTTCTGAAAAATAAAGATAGCATACTAGTACAATTTTGATGTGTTGTAAATAACTTTTCCAGAATGTTTTGCCAACAGTAACCAAGCATCTAGGTGTACATTTAGATCCAAAGGTCAGGTATGTCAGAGAGGAGTATATATCTCGAGTAGTGTCTGTCTGCGGCAGCTGCAATCACTAGCTTGGTGACTCCATGCGAGGCAATAAGATCAATCAGACCGCTGACGATATCTTCCTTCTCAAAAACTTTTTTCTCGCGTTTCACCTGAAATTGTTACAAACAATCAAGCAGGAGGCAGCTGTGACATGAAACTGTTGGAAAGATGGAGTAAAATGACACCTTCATTTTGGAGCACTGATGGACGCAGTCGTTCAACATCATGTTCACCTTTCCACGCTCGGCCCATCTGACCAGGGTCACTTGCTCCGGGCTAACTTTACTTGCATGGAATTTGCCTCCCACTTCAATATTCGGTTCGGACTCACAGGTTGGGATGGGAATTCGTCCAGGATTTTTTTTTTGAAACTAATTCGTCCAGGAATTGAAGCAAGGAACTCGAGATATTTGAAGGAAAAAAAAGAAGAAAGAGGACACCTACTCACTGGATTTCAGCAGCATGTCTCCAAGGATACGCAATTGCATGAGAAGTTACCTTTCAGCAAGCCCAACGCCAATGGCCCACTAAAGGCCCAACTAAGCCGCCTCTCTCCGCCGGATCAGCCTTCAAACTAGGGTTTACTCCTCCCGCTCCGTGAACGCCATCAGGTCGAGCTCCTCCGCCAGTTCGGTCGCCGCCTCCCCTCCGCCTCTGCGCCGCTCCGCTCGGCTCCTCCCTGCCGCCGCCGCTGCCAAGATGAAGCTCGTCAGGTAACCTCCTCCTTTTCTCGGAGTCCCTTTTGTTCCGATTGGCTCCTCTTCGCCGTCCCTCGCTGATCTATGTGGTGCAAAACCTCGCCGAATGCTGCGCGGGATTCGGCCGTGGTGTTGGACTGCAGGTTCTTGATGAAGCTGAACAATGAGACGGTCACAATCGAGCTCAAGAATGGCACCGTGGTCCACGGCACCATCACCGGTACGCTTTCGATCCCACTTCCAGTGGGGTAATGGTTTGAATTTAGTGGTCTGAAGCTGCTATTAGTTCTAGGATTTTGTGCCGGGTCCGCGGACTCTTAGGAATTGGTAACTTTACGCGTAGTTCGATCTAGGAAATGGTGTGATTTGCCTGTGCGTAGCAGTATTGTTTGCTGGAACTGAACTGTCTGTCTGATATAGTGGGATTGAAGCTGTAGAACGAAGCATGCTGTTTGCTTGTGCTTGTGATGTGCAACTGATTATTGCAGTTGAAGCCATATGATGTTGTTTAATGTTGAAGCCTCTGAGATATGCTACTCGTGTTTGGTAGTGAGCATAGCGGGATTTGAACTGATTGAAGGTGGCTTGCATTTAGTAAATAATCTCCTTGCTTGATAAAGGGCGCTCATTCCTTATTAGTGCTGTTTAAAATATTCAATCATAGATTTCTAGGTGGCCTTCAATCTTAGATATATTAATGTTGAGGAGTGGTGGGCTATGTCTAGTATTGTTCGCTACCGGTATTTGACAATTTTGGAGTGAGTTGTGAGCTGGGTGGTCATTATCCTCGCCTGTACTATTTTTCTTTCCTTGATAATTGCAGTATCTTTTAGGCTTAGATGATTTAATTCACAGACTAATTATATCAAAAGAACAACTTATACTAGTGGATGTTTTTCTTCCATAAGAAATATTTTATGGAAGGTAGGAAATTAATTTATTTGGAAGCGCACCAATCACTTTTGTTGAATTTGCAAGTTAAGTAGGATGTGTTTGGGTGGAAAATGCTCTTAAATTACATTCTAGGATTGGGTTCACTGTGATGCAGTTCCTCTTTTTTTTTCCCACGAAAATGGTGGAAAATTCTTCTGAAGACCATTCTAACATAGTTAGATTGAATATTGGGTATTGAATTATGTGCTTTGCCAGTATATTGTCGCCACACTCATTCTTCTGATAGTAGTGAAACTGGGATCATGATTTAGTCTGTACTATGTGTCCTCTTATCCAAACACACTTTTATAGGTGTTGACATAAGCATGAATACTCATCTGAAGACAGTGAAGCTTACGCTGAAAGGGAAGAATCCAGTTACTCTTGACCATCTCAGTGTAAGGGGGAACAACATTCGCTATTACATTCTTCCTGACAGTTTAAACTTGGAAACGTTGCTTGTAGAGGACACTCCTAGGGTCAAGCCTAAGAAGCCAACCACAGGTTTGATTTCATGTGCCGTCTACTTGAGCCTGCTTATTAGTGTTTTTCTAAACTGATTAGCTACTCTTTGTTTAAAATCAGGAAAACCTTTGGGTCGTGGTCGTGGTCGTGGGCGTGGGCGTGGTCGCGGCCGGGGGCGCTGAGCTTTGTTATTCCTTGCATTGGGCTATCTTGTATGACATGCTCCCCTTACGATGTAACCTGCTTTCCTTGTCAGCTACTTCTATGAATGTTTCATTGTTGCCCTTCCGTTGGGTGTGAACCAAATATCTCAATCTCAGTAGTTCCTGTTGTGGATCATCCTGTCTGTTTGCCCTGTTTCTCATGTCTTAGGTTACATCATTGCTAACTCATAATGTCTTTCCCATGAAATACAGACTCTGTAGTTTTTGGGTATCTAAGCAAAATGCTTGTATTTTTAGTTGTTACCTGGGAATTATTGCCCATTTAGTTGTAACTTATTCAGGCAGCACCTGTTTTTCGTACGTGCCTCTGTTAGAACTAAAAATGCCATGTGGGTCTGTTGGGAAATTCTGATGTTGCATATTGCAGATAGTGACTTCCTTTTCATACGACTTGATGTTGATTTGTATTGACTTGTTTGCTTGGCTAAACGTAGGCGCATGGACTTTTTTGGAGCTTTTTAGCACGAACTGGACATTGTTTTTTGTGGAAATTTAACCTTAATTAAATCCTGTTAAATGTTCACACACAACACGATTGATTTCTTTCATTTCCCCTCATATATTTAAATACGCTCGTAGTGGGTTGGTTGTAGCCTTATAGGATACACCAGATTTTGTAAGAATAATGAGACGGAGAAATCTGTACTCCAAGAAAGTATTTATTCTTATCTGTGGAGCATCCGACGAAGTATTCTCCATGCCCACTTTGATTCTGGCTCCAGCTAGCTTTGGTCGGCTGTGCTTGATCACGCATCAAACACTGCTGATCAGTTAGACCTGGCGGGCGGTGCCGGCTGCGCTGTCGCGCTCCAGAGTTCGTATTTTCGTTGCTGTTTGCAGCGTAACCTGTCCCCGACTCGCAAGTCCCAATCACTCGTTTCGATTGTCCCTAGTACTAACATCGCAATCTCCCCACCACATGGCGTGCCGGTGTTCCTCTCCAGAAAGGCGCGGACAGAGGAGTCATCACCGCGAGCGGCGTCTACAAGCCGCGCGGCAGTCCAGCGCTGCGGACGGCGGAGCGCGTCGATGGAGATCGAAAACGAACCGGAACACGGAATCCTTGCTATTCCCTCCCTCCGATGCTTTCCTCAACCTTCGCAGACGTGTGTCCTTTCCGAAAGCACACCAGCTTAGCGCATTCTTATCCCAAAGAAAAAGATACAGGGAGAATCGGCGCCACTTCGCGAGCCTTTCCAGTCAGTCCCAAATCAGAGCATCGCCGTCGTACTTATTGCCGCTTTTCCTAGTCCATTCGATTTCAAATCTTCGTTGTTTAAACAAACATACAGACTGCCATCATCCCCCTTGTCAAGGGCACAAAGACGCTAACTAGCGGCCACGAACTGCTCCGTCCGAATAAAATTTCTCACAAACATGCCCGCGCGTTTTCCGCGCTCCTTTTTCCCTCTTTCCGAGCGAGCCACATCGCGCGGCAATCACGCCCACAGTTGTCCGGAGACGGAGAGCCATGCGTCGGCAAGGATTACTCCAAACAGCCCACCTTTCTGCATCTGATCAGATGCCGTAGCCATACCGTCGAACAGACCGAACGACACACTTTGCGCAGTCCTAGTAGCAGCTAGCCTTCCTCCACTCCAATAAAGGAAGCCTCTCCGCCTTGCAGAACCCTTGAGCATCGCCCTGCCAGAGAGGCAGTCGAAGCCGGGGTTCGGGGAGGGCGCAACCGCGCAAGCGAGCGAGCGATGTGCAAGCTCTCGGGGAGGAAGGAGCACGTGGGGTGCTGCCTGCTCGTGGTGCTGCTGGTCGCGCTCATCATCGGCGTGCTCTTCGGCCTCGGCGTCTTCAAGCACGGCTACGACCGCGTCAAGGACATCGGCCGCAACCACACCTGCTACGACTGCAACACCGGGTAGCCGGCCGCAGCACGGGCGGGGCATGCATGGGTCGTGGTCTGCTCTGCTGCTAGTAACCCCAGCGCGCGTGCAGGTGGGTCTGATCTCTGATGAGTGTTCTTAGCTGCCGGTGCGGACACCGGATGTTGTAATACAGTTTCTTCGGCGGTAGTTTCTGGTGCTCTGGTGGTGGCGTATCGGCCTCTGAAAGCTTCTCGTTGTGGATACTTTTCATGTAAACAAAAACTTGGTTGTGTATTTGTTTCGTTCTTAGCTTCTTGACTAAATTCATGATGATGCTTTAGGCTTGTACTTTTGGTCCTTTGGCTATTTTTCCGTATTGGTTTATATCCTGGCAAAACCAACTGAACCTGCAGACCTCTTTTTACCTAGCGTTTGCTGGAATATCTGCTCAGCAAAATTTCTAGCAGGGTCAGAAAGATAGCAGGTGCAGCTTGTTTCTATGCATCGGAGAATATTTTTACTCATAAAGTACTCCCTCCTGACAAGAAATTTAGTTCAAAAATGAACTATCTTCTTAACGTAAAGAAGTAACGAAAAAAAATCAGAAAGGGAGATTTTTTACTATACTAATTACTCATAAAGAAACTAGAGTTAACACGTGATTTTAATGCAGCTGCCACTAAAACAGATGCTCTTTACTTTCCTCCCGTAAGCAGGATATGCTGTGACTGCCTTGATTATGGTTTGACGTAACTCGTGTGACATAGTTATACCTCATGCTTATTTGCCGAAAAAGGATTCTTTGACAAAGGAATTAAAAACCAACATGTGTAGATGGTAAATTAAAAGCATCAGGCAAACCGTACATCGTATTATTTTATTTACACATGCAAACGCACAGAATTCTTGGATGCTGGACGACTGGAAACTGAGTCTAGTAAATTACAGAGGCTGAACAGTTTATAAACACCACATAAATCAATTGAACCTTTCAATCTGTTCAGGAAGCACAACCCTTTGGTGCGTGAAATAATGAGGCACCCTGGAGCAACTATTTTCCACTTGGCAACATGAAGATACAGCCAATTAACTGCAGCAACCACCACCTTGAGAAGACGAGGCACCAGCACCTCCGGATTGACCAGGGACAGCGTATCCGACTTTGATTCCATAAGACTGCAAATTACATGAAAACATATCCGATCATGCTCATGGATGCACCAGTTTAAGAGGTTTGACTAAAAGGTCACTGCCTCCTCGCTTAGATGTGTCCACCCACCAGTTACACGCTAAAAAGTTATCCCTCCCACTCTATCCGGAACAGGAGAATAAGCAGTTTCCTTATTCCATTTCCATGTTAAAGAAAAAAAAGCTTTATTGGGACTTTTTAAAGCTACTTTATTAAAAATTGCCCTTGATGTCTAGCTATTCTCAGTGCTCTCAGGAGTACAATATACAATAGTCGGCAGGCAAAAGAGGTGAACTTCCTTCATGATGGGGAAGAATAAAAGGTTCCGAACAATATATGAAAGCATACGCATCAGAAAGCAAGGACCCTTGATCCGTATACCGTAAAGTGAAGAAATGCAAGATATGAATAAGTGTAAATTGACAATCTCAATTATCAAAATAAGTATGCTGTGAATTTTATAATAAACTGAAGTGTTAGTACTCTGTGCACAAATCACAGTAATATATCTTTTTGGTATAAGCAAAGCATGGCATCTTATCTGATACATACCTCATTTGATACATCAAATACACCATCTTGGATTTTCTTGTATATAGCCCCAGCCGTCTTGACGAATGCCTGCATTTTCGGAGTTCACCTCAGATAAAATGAACTAGATTGGAAATCCTCTTAAATCCTTAACCTCAGATAGATACACAAAGCATCAAGCATCACCTCCTCAACGTTCTGTGCAGTTTTTGCAGATGCCTCCATAAAGATGAGACCATGCTCCTTTGCAAACTGCTCGCCTTCCTCATAGCTCACCGCACGCCTATGGGACAGATCACATTTGTTACCCACCAACATTATGGTCATGTTAGTGTTTGCGTGTTGCCTTGCGTCTTCCAGCCAGCTCGCAAGGTGGTTGAAAGTCTCCCTCCTGTATTTTCCCAGTTTTAACAAGGACAATATAAGCACAATTCACGAAAAGATGCACATACGAGGGCTACTTGAGCAGCTTGGGCGGTTGGACCTTTATTGCACGATTACCTTGTGATGTCATAGACTAAAAGGGCGCCAGCAGCCCCTCTGTAGTATGATCTAGTTATAGATCTGAATGACTCTTGGCCCGCCTGCAGCGTCAAAGAATAGACACATTAGATCAGATGCAGGACACGTGAGGCATTCCATAGTAACGTTCTGCCCAATAGTGGGAAACAAGGGTACTTCAAATCAACAAATGGATCAAATAATTGTTCCAATGTTGCAAAGCTCACAATTGGCTGATTTCAGTGGGAGCAAACTCAATAAGAGCATCTCCAAGAGATTGGTTAAAAAAAGCTCCAAATCTCCTGATTATAGCTAGTCTTTAAATTAAAACGTTTACGAAAGAATGGGGAAACCCAACAGCCTCTCTAAATTTATGGCAGACCATTTCAAAAACCGAATCTCAAAGCACAGCAAATCTTGGCCGCATGCGATGCTAGACTGCCGCACTCCCATCCGTGCATGCATGCTACCGTTGCCCCTGCTGCTCGCACGTCTGCATGCGCGTGCTCACCCAGATGGCGAGGACCACTGCTAGCCAAGTGTTGCGAGCGAAATTCAAGGAATAGAGCCCTAGACAAAATAGCGAGGGAGAAGGAAGAGCTGTTTGAGCCATATTTTAAGGAAAATTAGGTATATTTAGCTATAGAAGTGGATTTACATAGCCTCTTGGAGATGTTCTAAAATTTATTCGTCGCATCACAGCTTCAAAACTAAACAAAGCAGACACCTATCATTCTCAAACTCAGACCACGAAGAGCACTATGCTGAAGAATCACAATTTGCCGCTAAAGTTCAATTTACAACTAATCGATCAACTCTGACTAGGGGCTAGGGCTACCCTGACTGGAGGTACTAATTGGATCCTAAAACCAGAAAGCATCGAAGACGCGTACGAAGAAAGGAATGAAAGGTGCGGAGGGAGAGAGGGAGGGAAGGTACGGACCGTGTCCCAAATCTGGAGCTTGATGGGCTTGTTATCGATGGTGATCATCCTCGCCCCGAACTCGACGCCGATGGTGAGGTCGTGGACGGGCTGGAAGCGCTTGTCGGTGAACTGCAGCAACAGGCACGACTTGCCCACGCCTGCGCGCATCAGAAGCGAACAAAGCCTCAGTGAGTATCACATACGGCGGCGATTCGATAGGTGGGTACAACAGATCTTCATAGCAGCAGCACGGATCCAAAATCAGGGATCGGGAGGGAGGATGGATGGGCGGGGCGCGGACGGACCTGTGTCGCCGATGATGATGTACTTGAAGAGGTAGGCGTACGACATATCGTCTTCCTCCTCCTTCACGAGATCAGAGCACCGGAGCGGGGGATCGTGTCATACGCGCACGCGCAAGGGGGTGGGAAGTGGGAAACCTGGGAGGGCTTGGGCGCGGCGGAGAAAGGTTTGCTTGTCGACGGGACAGGAGGAGGGAGGAGACGTGACGCAAGAGACGGGGCGCGGGGGCAGGGCACAGCTAATTTGGGGGAACTGGAGAAGCCGCTGGGCGGTGGCCGGTGCGTTGCCGAATCTGTGGTGGCTTGCGGATTACGTGGATGGAGCAAGTGTTTATCTCAAACAAAACTGGCCGACCAGATGAAGCGAGAGGAGGCGGCGGTTTGGGACCGCCGGGGAGTACAGTCGTGCCGTCGTGCGCCACCGCGGATCCGGAAGGAGTCCACTCCAGACTCCAGAGGCATCCAAAGACGGCGCCGCTCACGCATGGGTAGGCTCCAGGGGCACCCCATGCTGCTGCTGCCTGGAAGCGACGTTGGGCTGGCCCGTTAAGTGGCTTTCGGAAGAGAGGGCCGGGCCCATTCTCCCACTTCGCACGGGCCACGGCCGGCGACTCGCGGGCTCCCGTCGTCCTCTCCCTTTCCGTCCGCGTGGAAGAAGAGTAGAAGAGGCGGGTCAGGGTGCCGTTTGGTAGAGTTTTTTTATTGGTTTTAATTGGGAAGTTGGCTTCTCTTTTATTTTAGATTAGGAGGAGTCAGATGAAATTAAAAGTCACGAAAATATGATTTTTTTATGATTTTTTCGTTTACGTAGCATTTTTCTTTGTTAATTACTCCTGTAAAATAGAAAAGTCTATAAAAAAAAAACTGTTCTACTAATCATTTTTTAAGGAGCCGAGTTATAAAAACCTTTTAAAAAAAATAGAGTTAGAGCTGTTTTTGGAAGAACCAAGTCCTACCAAACAGACCTAAAAGAGAAGTAAACAGTGTAGGATTGAACTTCGATGTCATCTTGACCGGGTGATTTTGATGATTTCTGGATCGATTTTTTGGGTGATCAACTGATTCTGGACCTGAGCCGTTTAGCTTCCCCGGCCCACGAGGAGCCCAGGTGATCCCCGTCGCCCGCGTGTCCGCAAAGCCTTCTGTGAGACACTAAAGATGGCGCGGCCTTGTCGTGCCGCGCCTGATCATCCACCCCAATAACACTGCTTAGATTTGAATTAACAATGAAGTTTTTTTTATTTATCCACTTGTGCTAGCAATTTCTTATACACAATGGAGGAGTTTTTTTTTTGGTTTATTCACTTGTGTTAGCAATTTTTTTATACATGAGACTTGGACAACAATAGCAAAGATTTATATGGTGATTCAAAAGCTCGGTTTTGATACCGGCTGCCCCAATAATGCAATGTGTTTCTGAAACTTGGAGTTATAAAGCTAAAGTAGTCTACTACCACATCAATCATCGTTGCAACTCTTCCCTCACAAGGAGCTTGAGCCTCCCGAGGGCAGTGTCGCTCTGCACCCACAAGGATTGTCCTGTGTAATAATTTTTAGTGCCTTGTTAAGGTAATCTGGAGATAAGTAGCACAGGCCAGCACTAAGGCCCATAAGGCTCTGGCTTATTAAAAAACGGTTTTGGTTTTGGCTTCTTTGAAAAAGAGGCTTTTATATCTCTGGCTCTGGCTCCTTCTTAAATGTTTGGTAAAAAGCTTTTTCTGTAGGCTCTCTTATTTTGTAGGAGCAATTAAAAAACAAAAATACCACATAGATGAAAGAGCCAGGAGAAATCACCTTTTCGTGGCTCCTGACTAATCCCTTGGCTCCTTCCTTTAAAAAAGAAGTGACTCCTCCTGAAACTGTTTGATATGATTTCACTTAAAACTGACGGAGAAGCCGCTCGAAGAGCCTTACCAAACGAGGTCTAAGTTCTCTCTCCTAGTCTGTAGTAATTTTCATACACTACCCAAGATTTTAACAAAGGCATAAGCATTGCAAAGATGTACCTGCATCTCTGGACCACCATTTCCAGAGTTGCAATCACCTCATCACGTGGCTTTACTGTGGGAGAATTCTTAGGAATAGATTAGCAAGCTGAGATGGATCACCAAAAGGATAATCCAATACATGTATGTATAATTCTGGCAACAATTATAATATGAAAGGTCGGAAACTAATAAAGAGAAAGCAACAAAACAGGTAACTTATGCTAGATAATAAACAAATGAATAAAATAATCTGCCTATATATAAGATAAGCTGTGAGCTGAAAGTATATGACCAGGTTTCCATGAACATACAAAGTGAAGAAAGAGGTATCAGGAAATAAATGCATGTAAATGGAATGCATTTTCAGATTGGAAAGCATCAGGCATACTGACTTCTGAGTGGTAGTAATACAACTCCTGGATGGTAGTAGCAAATTTTCCGTAAACTGCATTTTCTGAAAGAAAGGTTTAAAATGTCAAACAATCTATCAGAGACCAGAATCTTTTCTTCCCAAGTACTCAGAAAATCTGCATAGAAGAATGCAGCAGCAAGCCATTACTCAGATCAGAAGCACTCTGTTTCGTAGCTGTTTATGGATCTGTGATTATATAACTGTTCTCTAAAAGACAATTTCACATCAACTTTGAATAAGAAAATGTACCTTTTTTGATAATCGACCCGGGGGGGGGGGGGGGGGGGAGGCTCCCCACCTGTTTCATTGATACAGGGGACGGGTCGGAGCCTGTCCGTCGATGTTTAGGAAACATAACAGAATACATCCAAAGAAAGAAACAAAGAGATCAAGGGGGGTCCCAGAGCCATCAAAGAGGTTACACCATGAATGAGTAGCATCTAGTTCAGCACTAGAGAAGCGATGGCGCCATAAGAAGGCATCATTTCTACAAGCTGCAAGGAGCCGAGCCATTGAGGGGGGCAGCCCGTTGAAGACGACATTCCAACAGCACAAGTGGATGAGAGTGTCATGCCGAGTCTGGGACACCGTTGGTCGGCGTGAGAGTTCCCAGAGCCGGGAGACGGACGGTTGCCCACTGTCTTCTATGCCAAGGCGCTGCCAGAATGGCCGCACGAAGGCGCAGCCGAAGATGAGGTGCTGAGGGGTCTCTGGAGAGCAGCCGCAAATGTCACAAGTCTCCGAGTCAACTGTGTCCTTCCGGTAGAGGTTGGACTTACAGTGGATGCGCTCCTGTGAGAGTAACCAGACGAAGAACTGTGCCTTTGGCGGAGATTTATTCTTCCAAGCGAAGTCAGCAAAGCGAGGCTTGTCTGTCGAACACATGAGCAGTTTGTACACTCCAGAGGTTTTCAGAGTGTGATCCACATCTGAGAGGGGATCGGCGCACGTCCGGTTCATCAGAAAGCTGGACCTGTGAGAGAACATCGGACAAGCTGTGGAGTTCCGCGGTAGCCAGTGCAGATAGACGCGGGACAAGGTCGTGCTCGACACCATGTTGCATGACATGCCTGACCGAGAGGTTGGGCTCCACTACATGACTGTAGAGCGAAGTGAAAATAGAGGACAGAGGTCCTCCGGGCAACCAAGAATCATGCCAGAAATCCGTTGCGGTGCCATCTCCTACCTCAGACACGGTGATGCTTTGGTACAGGGGAAGCAGCTCCCGGAGAGCTGTCTAGTGTGTGCCGTCCAGAGGCCCCTTTAGAGTCGCGACACAGATTTGCGAGCGTGCCCATAGTGCCCAGGCAGACCCAGCAGGATGATGGAGGCGATGAAGCTTCAGCATGAGGCATTGGTTCTGAATTGCGATGTTTTTGATACCAAGGCCGCCAAGATCTCTTGGTTGTGTTATCTTGTCCCAAGCTACTAGACATTGAGCTCCGGAGACCTTAGCAGTACCATTCCAAAGGAAAGGCCCGACGGCTTTCATCCAAAGAGTCAATGATACCTTTGGGCAGAGGAAGAACTGACATCAAGTAGGTCGGCAAACTGTCCATCACCGCATTGACCAATGTGGTTCGGCCGATATGGTTCAGGAAGCAGTTTTGCCAACCAGAAAGGTGCTTATCAACTTTAGCAATGTGCGGGCTGAAAGCAGACAAATTCAGCTTGGTATTTTAGAAAGGTAGGCCGAGGTAGGTTTGGGGAAAGCCTTCTCTTTTGCATCGCAAAGTGCTGAGATAACCATGAAGCTCTTCTTCATCCACGTGCATCGGCACAAGAGTGCTTTTGCTGAAATTGATGTGTAGCCCGGTAGCTTCAGAGAACTAATCCAGCACCACCTTGAGCTGTTCAACATCACCTTGTGAGGCTTTCAAGAGGATCAAGGTGTCGTCAGCGTATTGGAGAACCACACAAGACTGGTTGTCCACTATCGGGTGTCTGACTGACGCCCTGAACTTAAGCAAGGCCGGGAGAACGTCTGCCACCAGTAAAAAGAGATAGGGCGAGAGAGGATCACCCTGTCGAAGCCCCCTCTTGCAGCTGAACCAAGGGCCTGGGCAGCCGTTAACAAGAACTGCAGGTAAAGAGGTGGTAAGGATGCTGTTGATCCAAGAACACCACTTGTCAGGAAGGCCACGGCAATGCACGATTTTCTGAAGGCTCACCCAGGACATGGAGTCGAAGGCTTTAGCAAAGTCTAGTTTAAGAACAAGTGTGGGAGCTTTCCTCTTATGGCACTGCTGCACCAATTCAGTAACAAGCACAAAATTCTCAGATATCGAGCAGCCCCGAATAAAACCAGTTTGGTCAATGTTGACAAGCTGCTGAATTTCTTTTTGTAACCGGAGTGTTAGAGCTTTGGTTATGATTTTCAGTGGGCAGTTTTGCAGGGAGATTGGTCTGAAAGCTTCAGGGGGGCAAATCCCTTGTCTCTTCGGAATGAGCACAATGTGAGCTCTGTTAATGCACTCCAAGTCAGCCTGACCATCCTGGAAACCATCGATCAGACTCTCGACTTGCGGAGAGACCGCTTGCCCCGCACTGACAGAGAAGCCAGGCCCAAAGCCATCGGGGCCTGGTGCGCTGGTTCTACACATTATGTTCAAGGCGCTGTGAGCTTCATCCAAGGTGATCGGCTCGCATAGGTGGTCCAGAGAAGAGCCTGAACGGGATCCGTAAAGCTGATCAAGGTCGAACTGCCAGCTGACCGGAGAGACGACACCAAGAAGGGACAGGTAGTAATCTGTAAACACTGCTGTTTTTCATAGCGTGGCTGCTGAGACATTGGATGGCATAGATTGGCACAGAATCCTTGTTGCGTGCATGCCAACTCTAAATATATTTTCTGTGCTACAATTAGAAAAGAGGCTAGCTTCTGTAATATTTAAAGTACACAGAACAATAGGTGAGATTCACGCTGAAATATTTCTATCTGCATGAGAATAAATTTTAGGGCAGAAACATTGCATGTAAAGACTAACACTAAGGGCTCCTTTGAATACAAGAATCTCACAAGAATTTTACAGAAATCAGTTCAATTTCACAAAAAAAACGCAGAAAAAAAAATCCTCCAATCCAAAGTAGGCCTAAGAGTAAATATGAGAAAAAGAAGAAGCTTAGTTCACCTGATTAGACAACTGATTCCGATGCAGTTGGTGGAGTTATAAGTATCTATCAGAGGGCAAAATCTTTTCGATGCATAGTACAATATTGAAAGAAAACAAAACTAAAATATGTGCAGAATCTGTGGACCAATCACTCCAGTAAGCTTTTTTTTTTGTCAAACCTATCAAGATTGCAATTTTTAAGTAGATGGCAACGGTTCATCTGGCATTTTGCAATCTATGTTTATTTCCTTGCTGCTTACTCTGAACCGCATTATGCAGTTACATACCAAACATTGCCACACTTTTTTTAGATAATGGAACAAAAGTTCCGGCCGCCATATCCCCTCGAGGATTCACAAAGCCATTCAATACAAAAGCACTTAGGCTATAGAAACCCAAAAAAGGGTGCAAACACGATAAAAAAAACTACGATCTGATACATAGGAAAGAACCAGCATTAATCTTCAATTCCATTCCTAAAACTCTAACCAAATTTAGAAAGCACCTCCGTGATGAACGTCTCCCAAAGTCTACAGCCAAGTTTCAAGTTTGTGCTTTCCTCCTCATTATGCAACAAGGACCAATGTCGTATCTAATACGTTGCTTGAAAAATTACCTGCAAAAAAGACTGTGATTTAGCATTATTGAACACCATATCATTTCTATTCAACCAAATTGCCCAACATAGAGCTGCAGCCCATTAAGATTTGATTCTTGACTTTTGGTGATACACCTTTAAGCCAGGAACCAAACATATGAGAAGGACTAACGGTTGGTTGAATTCCAAAAGTGATATTCACATTGTTCTAAATGAATCTAGAGTACTGACACTCAAAAAACAAAAATTGTATAGATTCTAAAGAGTTGCAATAAGAACACTTAGTATTTCCTTGCCAATTCCTCTTTGCAAGATTATCTTTTTAAGAGTCGCACCTTTCTGCAAATACCAAAGAAAAATTTTAATTTCCAGTGGTATCTAATTTTTCAAAATGGGCTTTTGTGTGACACTAACTCATCTTGGATTAAAGCTAAGTACATGGAGCGCATCGAGAAGATCCCACTCTTGTTTAAATCCCATCTAAAGATATCTTTACCGTCAGTAAGATAACAAATGCAACCTTTCGAACCAGTATTTCCTTGCCAATTCCTCTTTGTAAGATTATCTTTTGTAAGAGTCACACCTTTCTGCAAATACCAAAGAAAATTTTTAATTTTCAGTGGTACTCTAATCTTCCAAAGTGGGCTTTTGTGTGACACTACCCCATCTTGGATTAAAGCTAAATACATAGAGAGCATCGAGAAGATCCCACTTTTGTCTAAATCCCATCTAAAGATATCCTTACCGCCAGTAAGGTAACAAATGCAACCTTTCGAACCAGCGCGTACCACTTATTTAAATTATCGTTTGTTAAAGCTCTCTTAAAGAAAACATTTAGTGGCCTTGTAAATAGTACACTCACCACCGTCACGTTCTTCTTCCTTACTATGTTGTACACCGACGGGTAGATGAATGGTTGATCTCTGATCCAGGTGTCCTCCCAAAATCTAATTTGGGTACCACTCTGGAGAAAGAAAGTCCCCCTGCTAAAACATAATCTTTGACTTTCATTAGACCTGATAAAAAATGTGAGTCTCCCGTTTGTCTCTCCACTTGAGTTAAGGTTTTTTATTTGACAAATATTTCTTTCTTAGAAGAGTTTGCCAAACACCTTCCTCATTTAGCAACTTAAAGAGCTATTTACTTAGAAGGCATTTATTTTGAATATCTAGATTTATAATACCGAGACCACCTAAATCTTTTGGTCTACATACCACGCTCCATCTAGTGAGCCTATATTTCTTCTTATGCTCATCGCATTGCCAGAAGAAACGAGATCTATAGTAATCAAGTTTCTGTATGACACCCTTGGGAACCTCAAAGAAAGAAAACATGCACATGGCCAAGCTTAGAACTGAATTTATCAAGACTAGTCTACCTCCAACCGAGAGTAATTTTCCTTTCCAGCTGCTTAGCTTTTTCTAAAACTTCTCTTCTATTACAATCCAATCCTTATTTGATAATTTTCTTTGATGCATAGGTATACCAAGGTAATTGAAGGGGATTGAACAGTGCCCACATCCAAAAAGTTGAGCATACATATGCTCAAAATTCTTGGTTTCGTCTGATGTGGGCATCATACCTTCTGATGAGGACTTCAATGAAAATATTTACACACGGTAGATTTAGACTACAAAAAAGTACAAATTTGCAACGGAAGCCACGACTTCATATGGAATTCAATTTAGATATTTAAGTATATTTTAAAAAGCTCATAAAGTCTACTTTTGAATGAATCCAACCCCCCACCTTTATACTATGTCGGAGTCAGTGCCAATCGTCATTTTTATACAAAAGGTGCTACGTCACCCTAACTTGGGCCGTTGACCCGTGTATCAAGTTAAATCCATTAAGGGCGCGTCCTAGGGTTTGAGAACGATTCAGCACCCCTGTTTGTTCTCTACCCTATTTAAAGGTCCTAGCCGCCACCAGAAAAACTTGGGTTTTCTTTTGTTATAGTTTAGTTTTTATGCAAACTTTCTGATCTTCAGTTGTGTCCAATGATCACCTGTTAAACAGCTTTTGAGAACTCTACATTTAAAAGATTTCAGTTTGCCTATCTTGTTCTTGCTTGTTTTTCGATTGTTTGCAGGAATTAATCTTTGTGATCAGGTTGATCTTGCTATGCCGGCGAGATCAATAACCATTCGGAGTTGGTTCCACGATTGCTAAGGCGCACACGACCTGTTTTTTTGTAGTCAGATCGTGAGGGTTGACTCCATCAAATAGATAGTTATCACTCACCGAAAAATCAGGCCCCTCAAGTCCTATCAAGTGGTATCAGATTTTAGGTTCCTCGGTGAGATCTACTCGCTCTTGTCTTTAGTTTTATTTCGTTTTTCCTGCTGTCCACATAAAAGCCAAACACAAAAAAAATCTAGAAACGTTTCGCTGTCCTATACCTTTTGGCCTTTGCATCTTCTTTTTTGTATTTTGTTTTGTTGAATCCGTGCTGCATTTCATCAGTTAGAGTTGCTGTTTCAACCATATATTTACTTTTCATAATCATCTCGTTCACATTTCTATATTTGAAACGCAATCTTTTTCTTTGGCAAAAATCTGGATGCAATCTGCAAAAGAAAGAAATAATTAAAAACAAATCCAGAAACCGTGATCTTGCAAAATCTGAAAACAATCAAGAAAAATCAATAAACAATCCTATATAATTAGCGTGCAATCCACGAAATCAATCTAGATCCGAATTTGTTGGAAATAACAGATTCGGTTACCAGATTTGTTGCAGAAGGAAACAACCATATCTTCGTGATCTGTTGTTTGTTTGTAACTTTTTACACAATCTGAAAAGATCTCTGCGTTCTTTCCAACAGATCCACACTTACCTTAAAATTTCACCTGAGCGCGTCGCAGTCACAAAAGAGCTCTGACGTCTGATATTTGAAAAATAAAGAACATCCATTCATCGTTTGAGACTTGTTGTTGCATACTACTTAGGGTAAGAACTTATACCCTGCATTGTGTAGTTAACTAGCATCTCTCTTAGTATTTGGTGTGAGAATCTTTCCGTTAGTTGCATCAAGTCACGTTTTTCTTAGTGCACCATTTGCTGTGTTTCAACCTTGTTGCAGCAACTTGTACTAATATTTTGAGCACTTATTCAACATTGCATTTGTCAAATTGATTGTGCTAACCCTTGCTACAAATTAAAACTGTCGGAGCTCCGCAGATTACTACACCAAACAGGTTTTATGTTCCTGACAATCGCTTCACCAATCTTCGCTGGTTGACATCATTAGTTGCAAATAACCCCTACTGGTTTGATAAGAACGTGTAAGAATTTGGTTGAGCAGGCTTGAGAGAAACCGAGTTGGACACAACCTAGCTCGTTGTCAATTTTTTTTGCTGTTTGCTAATCATGATAGGCACAATAAAAAAAGTGAAGCTGGTGGTTTACATCCTCAACAAGATGTGCTGATGCTTCAACATGAGGTAAAAGATGAAATTTTGCGAGTCATCAGTTTGTCAATACCTTTTTTTAGGGAAATTTGATCTTCATGCACACATTGATTGGGAACTGAATGTAGATAAAGAATTTGATGCACATAACTTGTCTGAAAAAGAAAAGATTTACATTGCCTCAAGTATTTTGACTGAAAGTGCATTGCTTAAATGGAAATATATTTGTAGGCACAAAAAAGTTTCAGAATCTTAGAAAGACTTCAAATTTCATTTTAAAAATGTTTTTATTCCTGCATATTATGCTGATTATTTGCTTGCCAAATTAGACAATTTGAAGCAGGATAGTATGACAGATAAAGAATATTTTCATGACTTTAAAGTCAGTGTCATATTTGGTGGCTTAAATGAGTCTCGGAAAGATAAAATACGTAGATTTGTGAATGGTCTCAAATCTGAAATCTAAATTTTCCTCATCTTTAAAACTTACTACTCAATCTCTCACACATGTATTTGCTTGTTTATATTGCTGAAAATTAACTTTTATCGTCTAAAGATACAAGCATGAACAATCACCATCACAAAATTGTGAAATGTTTTGCTGATGTGCATTTGTCATAAGAGAAATATGATAAAGAAGAGTTGTGTGATACTTTATCTGTTACTAATATAACACAACTAGATAGAGAGCACTTTTCTGTTTTTTGTCCTATGCTTAACATCGTGCAGGAGAGTGAGAATAAGGTTGAAGACGACGTTGTGCTAGTTCCTGAAATAATAGATAATGATGCTTGTGTGGTGCCTACTATATTACAAGAGAGTGAGAAAAATAACACACTGTAAGTCTCTCACCACATCTCGATCCTCTCATGCTACTTATTCTGAACTGCAATTGCCCAATGTTCATACTAATGTTCTGCAATGCTTACTTGAGTCTCCCATGAGTTATGCTTTGTTTCGTAATGCATATTTGTCCTATGATTGTATCAAGTTGTGTGAAGAAGTTTCGTTCATCCCAAAAATGCAACTAATGTATGGTGTTCAAAGTGTTGTTCTTGAGTACACACGTGGAGAATAAGCCATTTTATTGTACTGATTTGAGTGAGAAAAAGTTGAAGCACATATCTTCTTTAACTTTTTTAGGATATATTGAATTTGATGTTCTTTGTAACCTGAATTATTTAGAGAAGAGATTATTTCAAAATTGCAATTTGCAATGTTTTAGCTATTGTGTTTTTCATGCTATTGACAAATATGATGACATTAGAGATTTCTTAGCATCTAAACTAGTTATATGTACTAATCTAAAATATCTTTTTGAAATGCAACAACATAATCAAACAATAGCATGCACTAACACTAACAATGCCTTGCAAAATTTCTCTACTTTTGTGATCTATCAATAGGAGCAGCTGATGAAGCATGAGAAGTTGTTGTTATGGCCTAGCTACGTGCTCATCACTTGTCCCAATATGGCAACAAGAAATTTTGCTGACCACTGGATCAAGCCAAAAACAGCTTGCTATAAAAAAGAGGAGAATGATAAAATCTTATATGTCCTTGCTGCATCGCTTGACCGCATCAAAATACCCCTGTGGCCGCCATCTTTCATGATTTCTGGAGGGCACGGTGGAGTGGCGGTTCTCCAATTTGAACTTGAGTCGAGGACGACTCCAAATAAAGCGGAGGAGGATGATGATGATGAGATCACATATATACCCTCGTGGCCTTCACCTTTCGAGATTTCTAGAGGGCACGGTGGCATAGCTGATTTTGAATCCGTGCTTGAATCGAGTACAACTCCAAATTAAGTGAGGAAGGATGATGAGATTACATACATACCCTGTGGCCTTCACTTTTCACGATTTCAAGAGGACATGTTGGAGTGGTGGTTTTTGCAATTTGAACTTAAGTCGAAAACGACTTTAATTCAAGTGAGAAAGGATGATGTGGATATCATACCTTCTAATGAAAACTTCAATGAAAAGATTCACACACGGTGAATTTGAACTGCAGAAAAATACAAACTTGCAACGAAAGCCACGACTTCATATGAAATCCAATTTAGATATTTAACTATATTCTGAAAAGCTCATGAAGTCTAAATAGATCCAGCCTCACCTTTATACCATGTTAGAGTCAATGCCAATTATCATTTTTATACAAAAGGTGCTGCGTCCTCCCAATTTGGACCGTAGGCCCGTATATCAAGTTGAGCCCATTAAAGATGCGTTCTAGAGTTTGAGGACGACCCCATCATTATTTGGTCGTCTTCTACCTTATTTAAAGGTCCCAATCGCCACTAGGAACACTTGGGTTTTCTTTTGTTATAATTTACTTATACAAACTTTTTGATCTTCAGTTGTCCAATGACCACCTGTTAGACAGTTTTTGAGAACCCCACCTTTAAGAGATTTCAGTTTGCCTATCTTGTTTTTACTTGTTCTTCGATTGATTGCAGGAATTGATCTTTGTGATCAGGTTGACCTTGCTGTGCCGACGAGGTTAATAAGCATTCGAAGTTGGTTCTGCGATTGTTAAAGCGCACATGACCTGTTTATTTGTAGTCAGATCGTGAGGGTCGACTCCACCAAATCGATAGTTATCACCTCACCGAAAGATCAGGCCCCCCAAGTCCTATCAAGTGGTATCAGATTTCAGATTTCTCGATGAGATCTACTCGCTCTTGTCTTTAGTTTTATTTTATTTTTCCTACTGTCCACATAAAAGCCAAACACAAAAAATATCTAGAAACATTCCGCTGTCTTAGACCTTTTGGCCTTTGCATCTTCTTTTTAGTATTTTGTTTTGTTGAGCCTGTGCTGCATTTCATCAGTTAGAGTTGCTATTTCAACCATATATTTACTTCCTATAATCATCTCGTTCACCTTTCCATATTCGAAACGCAATCTTTTTCTTTGGCAAAAATCTGGATGCAATCTGCAAAAGAAAGAAATAATTAAAAGCAAATCCAGAAACCGTGATCTCACAGAATCTGGAAACAATCAAGAAAAACAATCCTCTATAATCAGCGCGCAATGCACGAAATCAATCTAGATCCGAATTTTTTGGAAATAACAGATTCGGTTACTAGATTTGTTGCAGAAGGAAACAACCATATCTCCGTGATCTGTTGTTTGTTTGTAACGTTTTTGCACAATCTGGAAAGATCTCTGACTTATCTTTCCAACAGATCCACACTTACCATAAAATTCCACCTGAGCGTGTCGCAATCACAAAAGAGCTCTGACGTCTGCTATCTGAAAAATAAAGAACATCTATTCATCGTTTGAAACTAGTTGTTGCATACTACTTAGGGTGTCTATCCATTGACACCAACATGGAGAAAGCACCAACATGGAGAAAGGCCTTTCATCCTCAGGGTCTGGTATAGGAACGACCAATTTACTTTATCATACGCCTTCTCAAAATCTAGTTTCAAAATGACGCCATTTAATTTTTTCCTATGTATCTCATAAATAGTCTCGTGTAAAATCACAACTCCTTCCATTATGTTTCTACCAGTCATGAATGCTGTCTGTGTAGGTTTAATTACTTTTTGAGCTACTAGAGCAATTCTGTTTGTCATGGCCTTGGTAAAAAATTTGAAACTTACATTTAGGAGACAAATAGGTCTAAATTGCTGAATTCGAGTGGCCTCTTTTTGTTCTGGAATTAAGGTAATAACACCAAAATTAAGGCTAAAAAGGTTTAGATCACCCTTATGGAATTCTCTAAAAAGGGCCATAAAATCTCCCTTAACAAGTTCCCAAAAAGTTTGATAAAACTCAGCAGGGAAACCATCAGGTCCAGGCGCCTTATTATGTTCCATTCGAAAAGCTGCAATTTTGACTTCCTCCTTAGTGAATTCCGAAGTAAGGATGGAATTTTCCTCTTGGGAAACTTGGGGAATATCCTCCCTAACCATTTCATTCATGGAGAAGTTGTTGCTTTCAGAAGCTCCAAAAAGGCCTTTATAATACTTGGTGATATATCCTTTAAGATTTTCATCTCCTTGTATTAGGCCCTCTTCCTGATCGAGTTGAAAAATCCTTGTCTTTCTATGTTTACCATTAGCTATCAAATGGAAATATTTAGTATTGCAGTTGCCCTTTAAAAACTTAGTTGTTTTGGCTCTTTGGTACCATTTTATTTCTTCCTCCCTTAAGAGAAACGCTAAACGTTCTTTAAGTCCTTGTTTAAAAATGACCTCACTATCAGAAAGCATATCAGATTCTGCCTTCTTATCCAAAGCATCAGCTTTTCCGATTAATTCCTCCTTTTCTCGTTTATAATGACCACTTACATTCCTAGCCCATCCTATAAGGAATTGTCTAATTCCTCTGATTTTAAATTGCCATTTTTGCAGGGGTGTGCTTCCGCGTGTAGGCTAAAGGTGACAGGTTTTTTAAGCCAAGTAAGAGTATATATTATTAGTATTCTGGTCTAATATAAAAGATAAAATTACCTCTGAACTTCTTTAGCAATTTCAAATAAACAGGCCAGAAAGAAATAAAAGTCACCGTGCAAGTTCTGGGAAATCCCAGCATAGAAATCATAGTAAAAGAAAGTATTATGTGATTCTCTCTACTCACTTCGGACAATATCCTGTGTCTTATGCTAACAAGTTTACAGAATCCTTTTGCTTTCCTCTTCAGTAATAACTTGCTTATATATCGACCAAATTAAATAAAATACTACAGCTGAGATATGGTGCAAATACACTTCATATTATTCATATAGACAACAAACGATTTACCGGCCAAATTAGATGGGGAACTAAAAACTCTGGTCGAGTAATAGGTGGGGTGAGTCTAACGAAGTACTGAGACCTAGGCACAAGGGATTTGGATCAGGGAGCTCCTACGTGGAAGAGAGAGAGTGGGAGGGGCAGGGTACCTGGGGTGGAGACGAGTGGCCTTCTGCCGCTGTGCCTTTTGAGATGCGGTGTGGTTGGGAATGAGACGTCGGCGTCCAGAAGCTGAGCGCGGTGCCGACTTGTGGGAGGGGTGGTGCCGGGGGTCGAGCGGGACGGAGCGCTTCATCGTTGGACGGGGGTGCTGCCCGTTGGGGCGAGGGTACGGCGACGGCGGGAGCGGGGGGGCGGGCCAGAAGGCAGCGGGGAGTGGTGGGCAGTGGGGGTTGTGGTTCATTGCAGGCCGGTACCTAGGGCCGGACGGGCGAACGGTGGCGATTAAACGCAGCTTAGAATCTGACGGCTGGGATTTTTTTTTCAATGACGTGGCACACTGAGGTCGCGAGGAGATGTACATAATTCGTATATAGAGATGGCATCATTGGCAACTGCCTACGGTACTGTGGCCCCGTAATATGTTTTACACGAACGGAGCAGATCTCCCATTGGTATGGATGCCCACCAAACATGGAGATTCTGGTCCCAGCCAGCGGTCTTAAATGTATATCAGTACAATATGTGAACGTGTTCGCAGCAGCAGGGAGCTCGCTGTCCATGGCTGCAATTACGGTCTTTTGTTGCAGCTTCTCAGCTAGTTTTTTCTAGTTAAAAAGCTAAATTTTGCACAAATAAACTAAAAGCTGAAAAACTCACTAAGAACTGCTTTTTCAGTTTTTTGTGTAAAATAAATAAATATATATTACAAAAGTCAACATCTAAATTTCACCAGCCAGCTTTTCAACTAGCCACCAGCCAGCTTTTCAACTAGTCACGAACCAGCTTTTCTAAAAGTTCAAAAGCTTTAACTCAAACAAAAAAGGTATTAAGCCAATCAAATCATCTGTAGTTCCACCGCCACTCTATAAACAAAAGGGGATCCTGAGTTTTTTTTCCCCAGTTGTAATTAGGCCCGATGTATTTAGCCCATATGCGCTATCACAATTCATACCGGGTCTGCATCTCGATCATACGAAATTACAGAAGCTGAATCCAAATTATCCCTGGCCAATGGGCTAGGCCGGGCCGACAGGCCTAGCTGGGCTTGGGCCGCCTTGGAGTCGACCCAACACGACCCGGTTAGTTGATCGTGTTCGGCTGCGTTGACCCTTGGGACGAATGCTCAGGCCCAAGCATGGCCCAAGCTGAGCCATGCCTTTGGGCCCATCAGGTCGGATCGGGCCCAAGCAGAAGAAAAATAACTATATAATATAAAAAATCCTATATTATAAATATAAATAGATTAAATTATAATATATTTTAATATTAAATTTCAGTAAAATGATAAATGGGCCAGGCAGCCCGTGCCGTGCTGGGTCGAGCCTGACAGGTTAAACAGGCTGACCGGATCTACCTAATTGAGCCGTGCTCGGGCTGACCTAGCGGGCCTGTGGCCAGACCCAAGCACAACCCATGTTGTGCCCAGTTGGGCCAAAACCATCGACCCTTGGGCCGGCCTAGCTGGCTAGCTATAATCCGAATCATAGCGGCCCCTTGATATCATTGTCCAGCTCCCTGCCTCCCCCGCGGGGCCTCCAATCCCGCCACCGCCATGGTCGCCACCGCGTTCTACCTTCACCGCTCCCTTGCCGGACCCCTCGGCTCTCCCAGCCTTCCAATAGCTCGTGATGCCGTTGCCTCCTCTCCTCTGGCCCGTGCTCCTACACAGGTTTCAGCGGTCCGCACAGGCCGGCTAGAGCTAAATCCTACGAGCCGAGCCGGCATAGCCGGGCTGTCCCACTCAAGCCCTGTTCGGTTGCATGTGAAATGAAGAAGATTAGAGAGAGATTCATTCTATTACTTTTTAAGATGTAGATTTAATCCACTTCATTCCCCTCCAATCCAAATGTAAACTGAACAAGCTCTCACGGTGACCACGACTGACTGACGGTCGACAACCAACAATTCCACCAGCCCACCAGGGTCGTTGATGCATGCGTCTATTGAAAATGACAGGATACTAGGCAAATAACGCCGCTCTCTCTTGAGCCATGCACGTACCTATCAGGGAGAGAAGTCGAGCTAGTAGTATGAGAGAATTCCTTAGAGACAATTTCTTATTTGGCTTTAAAAAAAGTCACCGCTTTCCTTTATGGCTTTTTCTGATTTAAACTTTCCTATATGATAAAAATTTCACTTTTGATTCTTTATTTGACCTTTCCGTCACCGTTGATTGCCGTAAAGCTTCTCTGTTTATGGAACTTTACATACCCATTGGCAAACTGAGAAGTAACTTTGGATGCCTGTGGATCTAAGTTTTTTCCTTATAGTTTGTAATGATTTACTCGTATTGTTATTTGATCTTTATAAATTAGGCCATGTGATTCCCCTGTCCTTATCAGTTTGGCTTGTGGAAGAATCTGTCATCAACTTGTAAGTGGTTATTAAAATCTGCATATGTTACTTGTTAGATATAGTGATTTTTATAGCAGTTCTACCATGAGGAAAATGCAAATCTACGGTAGAAATTCAGAAAATTCTTTGTTTAGCATTAGCATTAAATTTCCTTTTCAACTTCATGTAAGAAAAATGTTATGATGATTACTTTTTTGTCAGTCTCTATCTTGCACTATAATCTGCTACTATTGGAATTACATGAATGGCTCACTAGATAGTTCCATCAAACTTAGTTTACCTCACATCGAACATTGAGCTTCGTGATTTTTTCAATTATTTTCCCATTGGATCTTGTGAAGCGTCGCATGCATCTGGAAGGAGCAGCTGGAGGCTTGTGTCTACAAGATAGGACTATTTGGAACATTAGGACACATTGTCCACACAGAAGGTTTTATAGGCCTGCATAGATAGGGTTGAAAATGCCACGTAAATTTTCCATTTTGATCCTGTTTTGTTTACTGTTTTTCTGTATCATTTTCAAATAGGCAGAGAAATACAAAAACGGTATGACGTTTTTTCCAACTATTTTGGCGGAATTCTATTTCTAGCGGAATTTTTTTCCTTTTTTACCGTTTTTCTTAAATACGGAAGTGAGGACTCATTTGAACATGTTTTATGAAAAATAAAAATTAAAAGTTATGAACCAAACAACCTCTTATTGACCTATGTTGTTGTGTTGTATATTGTGAATTTAATTCCAACTTGTATTATATATATCGTAAAACTTGAACCATATATAGTAAATGTTTGATATTTATTTCATATTTCTGACATCTTTTTCGGTTATCGACTTTTGTTTGCGAAATTTTGTATTTATCCGTTAGTTTCTGTTTTCGGTTTTTTTTTTTGTTTCCGTTTCTGTCCAATGTTGTAAATATAAAAATGAAAATGGTTGAGGTGTTTGTCCGACTATTTCTGTTCACTTTCAACCTATGTATAAAGGAATCTTGCCTGAATACTGTAAGGTGTTTCTGATGCCGGCATCGTAATTATAACATACGAGATGCTCAAGGCAATCCTTATAGGACAGGAATCCGATGATTAAATCTATGTTGTTCTGTCCCGCACAACAATTTGATATATAGGTCTTGAGTCTGATTAGAGTGAGAAAAATGAGTTTGAAGCATATGTTTGGATTTAGAATGAGCTACGTTTCACAACAAGTTACAAGGTTATAAATCTCTTAGAGTCTGTGATAGGTGTATAATTCGTCCAAAAAGCTTGATTCACATCACTGCTGTTTTGGTATCTTCATAGCTTTTCACAATTGTAATGATAAATAAGGCTATTATCTGACACTTTGGTATTATGTAAAATTGGTTGTTCGTCGCTTTCAATAGAAAGGAAGTCAAACGTACAATGAGCGGTGACACTTCGTGACTTGGGTATCATGGATAGTGAATTGATAAGCAACTTCCATTATACTTCAATATGGCTACTCCCACATCGTTCGGGTGCGTTGCCGTCCCCGTAAGGTGCCCTAATTTTTATGCAGCGTTGAGCGACGACTCTAACATCCATAACAGTGACTTAAATTACTGCCACAGTGAACTTTAAATCTAAATCATGAGAGAGAAAATAAAATATACATGTTGCTACTATAAACTTTAAATGCCACATGTTACTTTTTTTTGCCATCTCAATATATTATCAAAATTTGAATACATATGAGCAAGCCGCAAGCTCCTATGATGCAATGACTCTTTTATTTATTTAGTTGAAATTAATTTTAGTTTGTTCAAATCAAAAAAGAATTGTGCAAAGGTTGAATTGAAGCAAAATTTTGTTTTTCTCGGTTCAACGAAATTGTGGTATATATTTTTTATCTATAGCGAAGCAAGATCTATGTATAAAAAAAATTACATCACGTTAGCTTGCTCATAGCACAAGCACTCGGGTTAATCAAAGAATATACTAATAATTACAAATCTAATCAAATCAAAATTAGCAAAAGTGAATGGCTCCATCAGGCCAATTTTGAGAAATAAACTCATCCAGTATATTGAAAGAATAGTCCTTGAATTAGTCAGCCCTACTACTGTCCCGCATACCAAACACCCCCACAAAAACTGAGCCACCATCTTCCATTCACCCTCATCCGGCCAAAACAAACGCATCTTAAAATAGTGGAGAGAAGAAACAAAATGTGAATGCGCACATGCTAACCGGTGTACAGCAGTTGCCATGTATTAGCATTAAACTGTGGAGCATCCATGGCCACTGAACCACTGAACAAAATATTTTAAGTAGAAAGTTACAAAGACTAACTTAATATTAGTTCTATTACAGGCAAGTTTGCCACAAGAACATGACAAAGACTAAGTTTTTAAGCTTTGTTTGGCACAGATGAAATTTATTAAAAAAACAACTTATTTGAACAGCTAGTGAAAAGCTAATTTTAAGTTCATTCTAAAAAGATGTTGAACTAATAAGCTGTGAAATAAATTTACTGTTTGACACATCTTATGCTTATTTCTGTGAATAAGCTGTACTCAACAGAGCATTAGGTCTTGTTTGGCACACCTTATCTTCAATTTATTCATAGAAATAAGTAAAAGCTGTGTCAAACAGCAAATTTATTTTACAGATTATTAGTTTAGCAGCTTCTCAAAATAAACTAAACAACAGCTTATTTTTCAGCTGCTTTTCACCGGCTAAAAAAATAAGTTGTTGTTTTTATTAAGTTCCAGCTGTATCAAACAAAGCCTTAGTCTCATGATTAATGCAAAGTTGACCAAGTCAGTTTCACCATGATTAACCCAAAATCAGTCTTTATTTCTTGGGTATCATGCCCATGGGTTTTCGCCTTGAAGGAACAGCAATGCAGATCAAAACTGGATGGTGTTGCGCCTACCTTGAACTTCAAATCTAGCAAAGAATTTCTCTTTACGGCAACCACATACCTCTCCAAGCCACATGACTCAGCAATTGCGTCATCAAAGAGGCAGATTTTCTTATTCAAGCCACTGGTTATACAACCAAGAGATAAGCTGAATCTGCTTTGTACTTCCGATATGAGAACCTCTATAGCTGCCTCAACTGCAGACTTGATGTGTGACAAAGTTATGTAAACAGCACCACAATCACCAGAGATGCATAATCTGTTTGGCGTGTCCGGTAGGCCAACGATGCCTATAATTGATGCACCATCAATCAGGGGCAGGTCATCTTTTTCTTGTTCGCCTGTCTTGATCCTCATGTCATATTCAAAAAGAGTAAGGTCCATCATGTATATTCCTCGCTTAGGGCCAACCATTTTGATGAGGGAGCCCTACAAAATTGCTATATTTAGTAGCTTTACATATAAAATAAGAAATATCTAGAGGTAAATACTTGGTGTTTAACTTGTACTTCATAGAACTAATAAACAAGATCATCAAACAAAATGGTTAAAAAAAGGCATAATGGTGACTGACAGGAAATCAGCCTTTGTTATTCATTTGATACTCTCTCTCCATCCTAATAGATGCTTAGTTCTAAGTTTTGATGACTACAACTTTGACTAATAATTTCTATAAATTCGATTAAATTTAAAAACCTAGTATTTGTACTTTTAAATTCATAAAAAACACTTTCATAATATATATAATTATATTATTAAAATTAATTAAATTTATCAAAATCATTAGTCAAAGTCGTAGTCAACAAAACTTAGAAATAAACTTCTATTGGAACGGAGGTACTATTTGATTAAAGTAGAAAATGATATGTAGAACTGTGCACAGTAAAACAGCTAGAAGTTTATCTGACAATTTTGAATACTTTGAGAGGTTAAAAGTTCCATTTTAAAGTTTGAAAGGTGAAGTAGACCACCACTGATAGTTAAAAAAGGTAAAATAGACTTATTTCAAACTGACATATTGACCTATGAACAGTTTCATTTTTTTTTTTGGGGGGGGGGGGTGGGGGGGTTGGTGTTAAATATGCAGTTTTAAAGGTTGTGAGGTGAAGTGCACTCATCCTCATAGTTGAGAGGGTTACCTAGACTTATTCTTTTTTTTAATAAAAACCTTTAAAGTTTATCTCATAGGGTTTCATATGTAGCCTACTTCAACTTGCTTGCGACAAAAAAGCTTTGTTATTGTGTAATCGTGTTGTTGTATTGTTCTGAATACATGACTGATACACACTAAGTTCCTTAATGTATCAATTGTAAATTTCACAAACCCTATGTTTTATTGTCTTAATCTCACAAACTCAATAGCATTTTTGTTGGTGCCTCTAAACACAACAGCTTATAACTTCTTATAAAGTGATGTGGTGCCCAACCCCCCCCCCCCCCCC
>BCLH01000403.1:149142-179850 GCA_001602315.1 Zoysia pacifica
TTATAATGTGCATTTCAATGACTATTTTTTACTTTCTGTCATTTTGCCAACAACTTTTCCATTTGTCCTCTTGCTAATAGCTCTTTTTTTGTCCTTTGCTAACAGCTTTTTTTTGTCCTTTGTTAACAGCTTTTCTTTTTGTCCTTTGCTAACAGTTCTCATCCTTTTTATTTTTTCTTTTTAAGAGCAAGTTGGCGCATGCAGACAGGTGATTGGACTAATACCAAAGGTGAATCACACAGAAATAACAGCATATGATATGGTAGAGATACAACTAAAACTAGTCTAAGCTACAACATTAGTAATAGTACCCAGTCTACTTTATTATTATGAAACATCATTGTTATCTTTCTCGGCAAGTTCTTTAACTAACTGCTGCAACATAGCTTCATGTCTTTTAAGCTTCGCTTCACTAAATCCTGAAGTGTTCTTCTCCAATTTCATATATGTCTGCCACTTCTTCATCCTTGTTTGTTTCTTTTTTGCTTCAGCTGACTTTGCAATTGCTTCTGTCGATTTCAACAATGCTTCGAACCTAGTTTTAACTGCTTCATTGAAGAGAACCAAGGATGGAGGTGGTTGATCCCCCAATAGAGATGTTTGTACTGATTTCCCTTTACTCTTCTGTCTCCTTTTTGCTTTCTTCTGCCCCTCAAGGCGCTTCTCTTTGCGGCTTGATTCTGTTTCAGTTTCTTGTTAGAAAAAGAAGTGTATGCTCTTGATTTTGAAATCTTTGTCCTCTTGTTGCTGTTTTCTTCCTCTGTTTTAGCAATCCCTGCGCCATTTTGGCTCATCCTTTAGTTCTCTTCACAAATACTCCAAGGTGAAAGGTTTGTCTTGGTTCTCGTTTTTTACTATGCATGGGCTCTTGTTTTGACATTTATTGACATGTCTGTTCTTGTTTTTTTTTCAATTCCACATGTTTGCCCCTGTTTTGCAAATGATTTGCACGTTTGATTATGTAAACTATCGTTAGGAGCAGAACATGATGTTGGGCTGGGCCTAATTCTTAGAACTGCTCCTGGTGCCCGTACTATAGAAAAAGTCTTATTTGCCCCTCTCTCAACTATGAAGAGTTTCCTTTTCCTCCCTCTATTACAAATTACAAAACTGGGTACTCGTACTTCCTCAAGTTTTAAAACCGTTTATTTTTTCTCCTCGAGTGGTTTGTACAACAGTTTTCGCTGATGTGGCAACTAACGTGACAATTTTTGCTGATGTAGCAGCTGATGTAGCGATTTTTCTGATGCCTGCAATCCATGTGGGGATTTTTGCTCACGTGGCAGTCCACCTATCAGGTGGGCAGCCAACGTGTCCTTTACTAAATTTAAAATTTACAAAAAAATACTTAACATGCTAAAAAAAAATATGAAACTTAGCATAGACTTAAATTATTTCGCAAGGAACAACTTTTATTTCAGGCACAATTTCAAAATCAAAACACATTTTATTTAAAAAATTCAGAAATTAAAATAACAATTTAGAAGCAAAATTTATCTAGACCTTTTAACCTTTTGATAAAATTTCACAAAATTTCTCTAAATTCATGTCTTTCTAAGTATATTTTGTTTTATATTCATTTTCTTTGGAAACTTTTAGTGCTTATTTTTTAAATTGAATTCAAATTTAAAATTTGAGCTAAATTATTTGTTTCTTTTGAGCACAAATTTTAATTTCTTTAATTTGAGCTCAAGTTTTGTATTTGTTTGATTCATGTATTTCTAAATATTTTCAAACAATATGTGAGTTTATGAAAATTTGTAAAATTTTATAAAAAAAATTTAGAAGGTATAGATATTTTTACTTTGAAATGTTTATTTGTCTTTCTAAATTTTTAAAATAAAATGTTTTCCAAATTTTAAATTAGGCCTAAAATAAAAGTTATTCCTTGCGAAATGATTTATAACTATGCAAAGTTTCATATTTATTTTTGAGCATGTTAAGTAATTCTTTCTAATTTAAAATAAAGTAAATAAAGTGAGGATATGTCAGCCGCCGCATCGCAAAAATGGCTTACGTCACTGTCACATCAGTTGTCACATCAACGAAAATCGCTATTTCAACTATTCGAGGAGGAAAAAAAATGGTTTAAAAAGTTGAGGGAATCAGAGTACAAAGCGAGATAAATAAGACTTTTTGTCCGTATTAGACAGACTGCTGCCGGGGAGAGAGTAACAGAGAGGCTATGTAGCTTTGCACCTAATGGCTGGCCTATGCTTTAGCTGGGCCCATCACCAACTGGTTCGTTGCTACTCAACAAAACAAGACTAACGACCAAACTAATAGTAAACACTATAATAATAATCGAAAAAAATATTAACACGACCGCACCCATGCGATAACCTTATTGCTTCTTTCTCAAATTACTTCTCCATACTTCTATTTCTTTTTCTTTTTTTTTTGAGTCCCCACACTTATATTTCATCACTGCCTGGTTCCAGAGATGAAATTATCCTCGCGTCTCCTTCGCTGCCCTGTCAGCTCTGCTCGATCTACAAGATAGCGCACCCCGGATCCTGGCAATCATCGTAGCAGTAGACGGCGTATGGGTAAGACCGTGTGCCGAAGTAGCTATGCCCAGAGCTTTCTTCCGGCACTTGTCGCACGTCATGGGCACCTTGATCACGATCTTTCGCTGAGAAAACAGAGAGTCATTAGTTTTGATATGTCCGGCCCTGTCCTGATCTTTCGACGAAAGTCAAGTATAACTCTATTTGGGGTATATTGTCGTGCTGCCTGACTTTAACGACCAACAGGGTTAACAAGATCCGTGCCAAGAACAACTTTAAAACTGATATCAAATCAAAAAAAAAAAAACAAGCGGATAAGCAATCAGCGCACGGATCTTGCCTAATGATGGACTTGATACACTCACGAAATTTAAGGTTTTGAATCAAGTAATGTCCTGATCATGTTTCAACTAGGCAGAATTGAAAGGCGTTTATCTGATCGGTGGATGGAAACACAATTCTTAACACAAGGATCGACGACGGTTACCTTCATGTCGTCGCTCTGCTGCTGACTCCGACGCGCGAGTCGTTTCGTTTGCCCGACAGCTCAGAGTTGGAACGCAGAGGAGTCTTTTGCAGGAGAAACCGAGCGTTGCTCGCCTTATATAGGAGCACCAGTCGCCTGTTGGAGAGCCGCGTAGGCTTCGACGAATACCCCTTCACGTCCTGAATTAGGATAATGCCCAGTGGCAAGAAAGTTCGACGCAGCTTTTCAGATCCCAACTAAACCCACCTAGCCACGGCGTCCTTAGCCGCGGGTATTAAGCTTCGGAATTATCTGTGATCTGACCCTGAAAAGCAGAGCTCATTTTTTCTGACAACCGTGTTTCGTTGTTCAGCAGGACAGGTTTCAATCGCTGACGGTTTGGTTGGTTTGCCGAGGTATTTGGCCTGAGACTGTACATGTCTTTGTTTAAATTTTTGATACGGTTTGGAAGTTGGTGGTAGCTTGACTGGTAATTTGATAGTTTGGTTTGTCCGCTGAAATATAATCGAAGGTGTGGGAACAACAGGAACAAAAAGGAAACGACTCGGGAGGACTGGAGCCCATTACTACAGGGTAAGCGTTGAATGCTTGACCGTTAGTTTGTCAGAGGAACACTGATTTCATGTAAAATTATTTTCAAAGAACAAAACCGTATCGATCTGAGATCATTTCAGAATTCTCAGTCAATCATAGAGTATTATCTACCTCTCGTTCAACAAAAATCCCTGTTCATCAGGGGAAAAAAGTTGATACTAATAGCATGGAAAGTGGGAGGAAGGAGTAGTAATCTGCAACAAAGTGAAGCCAAGTTTCACACCAAGCACTTCACCTTGTCGGCTAAGCACTTGCGTGGCAACCTTGCTTATTCAGAGGGTCAGAGCCTGGAAAAAAGTTTGTACAAAGTTAACTTTCAGATGCGGGTTGATGTGAGCCGAATAGCCACGGTGCAAATCCATTGGTCCAAGGAGTTTAACATTTACTAGAAGAAATCCCGCGCGTTACCGCGGGCAGATCCAAATCATCAGTTGTATATAGTTAAATTTTAGATAAGCATATATAACTCTCTACTTATAAATTAGAATAAAATGGTGGTAAAAATGAAGCATATATATTTTTCTTCACCATAGGATTCTTTTACATGAATAGTCCAAGTGCCGGTGTTACGTTACGGACAGGGCAATATAATATGATCCCTCTCCGCTACGGAAAGACAACAGATATAATTCCCCGCAGGATAGATTGTATTAATACCCATTAATGTATATGACAAATAAATTCACACAATACACTCTCCGATATGGGTAAGACTATTTGTGCAAATCCCACTCCAGTATGTGATTGCTACTGTGGATCGCATTCCGCTGCTGGAGCTTGGTGTAGATGGCGCCGAGCCCTAGCCAGTAGCTTTCCTTGAGGTATGCCGCTTTCAGCTTTGTCCATCAAAGCCATCACCAAGAACACACTTTCAAGACTGTAAAATAACTCGTGCAATATGCCCATCCTAATTGTAAATTATTAGTACCAATCAAGAGGCATAGAAACCCCCTGAATTCACAACAGAAACAGATATTTCCTGATTAGAAAGTTAGCCTGAACTTGGTTTAGAATAGAAAAAAATCCGACTCTGGCCAATGAAGCACAGGTAAGCTAAAGTAGCTATCATAAGCGAAGGTACCGCTAATGCAAGTCTTACTTGGGAGCAGCTTATCACATACACCATAGTCAGGTACTTCACCTCACCAGTTTATCGCCAACCCCATCCCTGATTACCTTGATGGCTAGACCCGCCCCAAAATAGCGCCGAAGTCAATCAAGGCAGCCAATGATACCCCATCCACGTCGTACCTGCGAGACAATCTACCTCCCCTTGAGCGTCTTGAAGTAGGCCTTGAGAGTGAAACATACATACTGAGTATAGAAACATCCACAGGCCTAGCACACCACAAAGGTTAAGGTGTCATACAGTAAACAGTTTTAATCTACAACTTGAAGGGAAGCATCACTCGATTTTATCCATGAAAGAGATTCTCTCTATACTCTTTTGATCTCTTCATCATCTGTAAAAGTGAAACTGACCTCCTGCAGATATTCATGCATAAAATTCACAGAAAGAGCTACACAAGGAAATAAAAATAAAATCATTTATTTGATTACTGACATAGTGGTGCTCTTGGCCAATTCCTGTAAAGTTGATAAAAGGATAAGAAGTGATGGATCAGAATGGGCAAAAAACTTACACTGCCTTATGCCTTCCTTGCCGCCAATTTTCCTAGAATAATCCAACAACTGTTCGAATCCTATCAACACCTACTGTACAGGGCTATACAAATAAAGGAACAGTTAAAATAAGCAAAACTACTCACCTCTGATAACATATTGAAAAACACACAGAAAGCGAAAAGAAAATTCTACCAGTAATATTCAATTACAATCTAATAAAAACTCCTTCATAGCACACTTGGAAGTGCAAGATAAAAAACAATTACACTTGTAGAGCAGACCCAACCATGAGCAGGCTATGGCTAATGGCGAACGAGCCTCCAGCCCGGCGGTAAGGCAGCTGGTTCGGGAGCGTACCGCCCGGGTTCGAGTGCTCGGGCTCGCATGCACCGGGATTTATCCTCCGGAAATAATTTCGCGAGTGCTTGTGATGTGAGTGAGTGTGGGTATGCGTACAAAAAGTGATGTTATAGTCCTACTTAGTAGGAGAGGTAAAAAAAAGATTGTATCAATAGTGCTTTTGATCTGTTCTTGGCAAGCACTGGAGAGCCCTTGGCTCACCTCAGAAACAACCTTTGTTAGAAATCGTCATCTTAAAAAGCACAAAACAAAACACACAGTGAAGTACTGAAGGGCTCTCCTCAGAAACAGTCTTTGTTAGAAATCGTCATCTCAAAAAGCACAAAACAAAACACACAGTGAAGTACTAATTTTCAGTCTCACCACAAACTATTTGTAGAACTAAGGGTCACACGAATTCCTCCTAGGAGCTAACAGATCTCAAACTGAGCATCTCATGGACCGGCCAAACCGGATCGGTTTTCATTAAAACTGGTCAAACCGGTTCGGTCCGGTTTGGTTGGTTGACTGGTTTTTGAATTTATTTTTTTTTTAAATTTAAAAATTTGACGGATTTTGAAATAAAAAATATAATCAAAAACTAGATCGAAAGCACAACAATCTGGTTGAATCACTTTTCAAAAATAGTGTAGTTTATATGTCAAAAAAATCGTCAAAGTTAGAAAGCAAAAATAGAAAAAGACATCTTATCCATCACGAGCACCCCAACGCCTTAAACATACTCCCGTAAACCTTGTCTGCGCGTTCCTCACCGCCGTCCGCCACTCCTTCACGCCGTCCGGTCACGCGACTGTCAAAACCGTTCGGCACAGCCGGCTAGCCGGCCGATATCCACGGCTAGCCCTGCGCGTCTCCGAGCAAGCCGAAGCCAGCCGATAATACCGGCTAGCCGAGCGGTAGGACCGGCTAGCCGGGCGCCTTTTTTTGCTGCCGTCGGAGAGCCGCGCCAGTGGCTAGCCGGCCGATTTGCACGGCTAACCGCTCGGTTTAGCCGGCTTATTGGCAGATCCGTGCGATTTTCGTTCGAGGAGGTGATTTTTTGCTTTCCTTCGATTTTTGTCAAATATTGGTAGATTTTTTTCAACTTTCGAACATAGATGGTTATTATTTGAGGCATTGTTCAATGTAGGAATGACGGATCAACCGGATTCGGTTTGAGAACACGAGGAAAATGTGTATCTCGAGTTCCGTTGTAAGTATTGCAAGAGCGTGAAGAGAGGGGGTGGTGCCATGAGATTCAAGCAACATTTGACACATCGAGGCAGCAATGTGGTGAGTTGTGCTCATGTTCCTACCGAGGTGCGAGACTATTTCCATCGGGAGCTTGATAGTAATGCGGAGCGGAGGAAGGAGCGAGCTAGACAGACCCTGAGACAGCAAGATCTTGCAGCTCATTCCAATGTGAATGTGGACGATGATGAGGACTTGTAGGCTGCCATGCGGTTATCTAGAGAGGAGGAGGAATTTCGACAGCGACAACGTATGTATGGTGGTCAGTTCGAGCAATGTGTCGGTGGTTCGTCGGGTGCAGGTGCTTCTTCGGGTGCAGGTGGTTCCTCTCAAGATGCAGGTGCTTTCTTTAAAGGTGATGGTGAAAAATTGTTTGACATGATAAGAAGATCAATGTCACAGAAGTCAAGTTTCAGGAACGAGTTCAAACCAAGATAGATACTGGTCCATAGACAGCAAAAAGCAAGCTAGCAAAGTCAGCAATTGAAAAGGCATGGTCCAAATTCTTTCACACAGAAGCCATCACTGGTAGAAAGGCAGATAATCTACATTTCATCAGCGCAATCAAAGAGACACAGTGATGGAGTACGCAACTTTCATTTCATTTATTATGTTCACAGTATGTTTGCACATATTTAGGTCACGATTCATTATGTTTGCAGGTGAGGGTGTTCCTAGCCTAACTGGCAGAGAAATAAATAGAACATACTTTGATCAAAATGAAGAAGATATTCAGAAGGAATTTGAGAAATTTAAGCTAGAGTGATCAACGTATGGTATAACTATCATGTGCGACTCTTAGACTGGACCTAAAGGGATGAGCTTGATAAATTTTATGATCTACTCTAATGGTGTTATATTTTTTTATAAGTCTTCTGATGTTACAGAAAACAGCCAGTCAGCAGAGTTTATATTCAAGGTACGTTCATATGTTACTTCTATTGATCATTCAATGAATTCGCACCAGTGTTATATTGATTTATGTCATGTTTATTTACAGAAAATGAACAAAGTGTGCATTGATATTGGTCCAGAGCATATTGTCCAAATTATTATAGATAATGGTTCAAACTACAAGAAAGCGTGTAAGTACCTAAAAAACAAGTACGATCATATTATCTGGCAACCGTGTGTGGCACATACAACCAACTTGATGCTAAAGACCATTGGTGAGTTTTCAGAACATAAAGCTGTGATACAATCTGCTCTCAGAGTTTCTCGTTAGTTGTACAATCATAATCAGTTACACTCCATGATGACGAATGCTATTGGTGGTGAGTTGGTGAGATGGAATGCAACTCGTTTTGACACCAACTATATGTTTCTTGAGAGTATACAACGTCGGAGAGACAAGTTTATGGCATGGATGAGTTCTCAAAGCTTCTTAAAAAGTCGATGGTCTAACACTGATGAGAGAAGATATGCACACTCATGCCTAGCTAGCATATCATGGTGGGACACAGTGAAGTATGTGGTGGATGTGGTGCAACCATTGTATGCATTCTTTCGGTTTTCTGATCAAGATAAGATGCTTAACTTAAGTGAAGTTCTTATGAGGTATCATATATTAAAAAATAAGTATCAAGCTCTTTTTCACAATGATGATGGAGAGTACGAGAGGTACACGGAGGTTATTAACCGTCGAATGCATGATATTTGTAATGACACATTTGTCAATGTAGCTAAAATTGTTTTTTACTAACATAACCACTAATGCATTTCATTAAGGATTATTACGTATCTAATTATTGCTATATTACGTGCAGAGGGAGCGTTGCACCTAAGGGCGCACTATTCGTATGGGTTTAGTTCAAATACGTTGCATGATCTTCGAGACGCATTTTTGCGTATATCACCTACCGATACGTGTGCTCAGGCGTTACAGGAGGCAAAAATTTGAAGAAGAAAACAAGGTGCATTTACAACTGAGTTGGCCAGTAGGATGGCCATGGATATAAAAACTTCACCTGCTCAATGGTGGCACATGTTTGGTGGTGACACAATAAATCTTCAAAAGATTGCTGTGCGTCTAGTGTCGCAGTGCGCTTCATCTGGCGGATGTGAGTGTAATTGGAGTACATTCGTATTGGTCCACACGAAAGTGCGCAACAGACTCTCCCATGTCAAATTGCATAAATTGGTGTATGTCAACTACAATCTTAGAATACAGATGCGAGATGCTGAATTCACATTTAAACCACCAGAAACTGATCCCTTTGATCGTCTTATGGACCTATTATTATATGATTCTTCTAATCCAACGAGAGATTAGATGAAACATGAAAGATCAAATGCTGATCTTTTTCTTGATGAAGAGGACACAGAGAGTGACACTCCTCTGTCATCACGTCTAGTGAGCATTGATGAAGCTCGTAGACAATTGCTACGGTTGTCTCGTACTGCAACGATATTTGAATAGACAGAACAAAATATAGGTAACACTCACATAGAAAAGAGGAAGCACCAGCGTTAAAGACAGGTGCTAAAAAGAAAAAGAGCACGAGCAAAGATAAAGGAAAAGGGAAAGGTACAGAAGTGATCAGCGACGACTCTACAGATTCTGAAGACGCTAAACGAAGTCCACCTTACCAAGAGTCCAATGACAGCAGCTCCCGAACAGATTTTAGAGATGCACCAGATGATACAGACGTGATTCCTGACTCACAACCACCATCAACTACATATTATTTCACAGGTGACGATATCTTCGTATTATATGAGCAATTTTAACTCTTTTTTCCTACACTTAACTTCTTTTACAAATGAGACAGACTTTACTCATGCTACACAAGATCAAGACCATGAAGCTTCACAGTCACAGAGAACCACAATGAAAAGTAGATAGCATCAATATAGTGCTTACTACTCGAAGACAGACAGTGATACATCGTACAACTAAAATCTTGAGTACTACAATTATCCTTTGGGTGATCACAGTTCACAACCAACGATCACATATATGTACCAATAGCAAAATCTCGAATTTTATCACAGGTTGTGCTCACAATGAAAGACAACTTTCGCTTGAACGGGTCAAACTTAGAATAAATTCAAAGCGAAGTTGCTCGTCGGAAATTCAAAGGCTTATTTTGATTGAAATGCAATTTTAATGTGAAATGTCAACTTTGTGTATAAAATATGAATTGCATTGATAGAGATATATTGTCAAATTATGTGTTTATTATCTATTGATAAAGTATATATTGTATAAATGTATTACAAGAATTTAGAAAAAATCATACCAAATTTTTTTGAATTTTTTTTCTATTTTTCTTTATTTTACAATATTTTTTGATTTTTTATTTTGTTGACCGGTTTTTCACTGAAACTGACCGATTTTCAACCAAACCGACTAGTTTACCGCCGCAACAGTTTCTCCAGAAACCGACCGGTTTATTGGTTTAAAAACCGATGAATGCCAAAATTTCAAATTTTAAATTTTGACCAGTTTTGAGACCGATTTTTTCGGTTTTTCCCCAAAACCGAAATATTGACCTGGACCAGTTTTTCCACATCAAACGGTTTTGTTAAACCTGCTCATGGTATACTTTTCAAAGAACGAGCTGAGCAGCCTGAACAAATGAAATCCTCCTAGGAGCTAACAGATCTCAAACTGATATGAAAATTAGAAATGACCCCATGTTTGGTTTAAAAAATTAAGGATTTTCTGCAGGCCATTAACAGATCAGAATCAAACTGAAACAATTCTTTTTCCAAAATCATATAAAAATAAATTGGGAAGACATTTACAAACAGCAGACCATCTTGCCTTTGGACTATTTTGGTAACAGATATAAGTGGATGGATAAGACCGAGGGAAAACAAGCATCTTTTCATGGCAACAACCAAGACCAGTGAAAGGACAGGCAAACGGTGTGGCAGCATACAATTCCCAGATCAGAACTTACACAAAAGCAGGAAAACCGTGCAAATCTAGAAGAAAATATTTATAACTAATAAAGTAAAGGCCTCAGCCTTTACTGCTCCCTGGTCCCTTCAACAACCTGACTCCACACATCTACAGGCATGCCAAATTTTCTTTAATAAGGAAATGTCACAGGTTAAATGAAATAAATAAAAAAAAATTGAGCATTTAGGAGCCAACATTCTGAGCAGAAAAAGGTGACAAAAACATATGAAGCTTATAGAAATGCAAGAATTTAACTTCAACATCCGATTCAAGGAAAAAGCGCACCACAAACAGTATTCTCTTAGATCTACAATCAACAAGAAAAATCTATCTTTGAATGCCTCTTCTCTTGCTGTCCTGACAAAAACAACTTGAGAAGTAGCAATCTTTTGAACATTGAAACCTGCTATTGCTGTCCTGCACTCTGCCAAACCAACCTGCGAGTTTGATTTCTGAATAGCATTGAAAAAAGTTCGGCCCACGGGGGAACCCTTTTGAAATGCAGCTTTTTTCAGCTTTGAGTAGGCATCTTGTTGCTCATATTCACAGACGCTGCTCTTGGAGGAGATTATTCGCAACACTTTGTTTAAAAACAAAAACAAAATCAATAAACAAACAATCAACAAACAAAGAACAAACTTTCTGATCAAGCTTTGTTTTTCTAGTCTAAAAGCACCACAACACCGGCCAAAATGAATATGCAACACAAAGTTCCATATACTATGCCACATGCATCATGGTTTTTTTGTTATCTTTTCTTCCTCTGCCTATTACTGGCATCCCTAGTCTTATCCGCTTGCTTGCTATCCAACTACCATTGCCAAAACATTTTTATACTAAAAACACAAGAAATTTTCAGTATGCTATGTTTGAACAGAGATTTGGACAAGACCACGACTAAGCATCAATAAGACAAATAAAATAGCCTTTTCAAGATCTTCAAGGGCCGCATCAAGATTAGTCTTGCAGACCTCTTCCACTTTGTTAATTTGCTGCACACTTATTTGACAAGCCCTCAGCTGCTCCTGTTCAGAGAATCTGGAAGCAAACTGTTCAATTATCAGAAAGTAAGAACCAGATATACTCACATGGAACAAACACCTATCATAAATAGGAGGGCACCACTGAGATCCCAATTCATATCCTATCCTATCATCAATAAGAGCACATTTCTTTATGCTTCACCTTGACATACAAAAAGAAAATAGATATGCATCTATATATTTTTTGACAGCATTATCTTTATATAAACAGGTGACAGCAGGCAGATTCTTGCATATATAGTGCAGAGGGCAAGCATATTATTGGAAAGCTATACAGCACATCCTATAAAACTGGAAGTGGGACACATGAGAAAGGACTCCATGTTAAGAAAAAGATAATTTGGGCTTACAAATTAACAATGAGAACATTTGAGGGACATGTGCCACTATCTTATCTAGTTACAAAGAACATATACCTACAGCTAAATAGCAAGAAAACTCACTTGTATGATATTGGGGATGTCTCTGAACTCTTTTCAGCTCTTTTCGAGTAACTTAACAAAATAGAAGAGCAAAGTTTAGTTGCTCAAATGAGAAATGAGTAGAATAGTTAATTGTCAGGTAAGTATGTAAAACCATGAATCTAATTAAACAGGCTTCTGGATCTGGAAATGAGATTAAGGGTACATGCAACAAAAAACAGCATATTTACAACCTTCATTGGATAATGCAAGTTTTGCAGCACGTTAATATAGTGTGCAGGAATAACAACACATGCAAATAAATAATATGTATTTCTCATAAAAAAAAAGAAACAAATGCATTGTGAGAGATAACGGACTGTATGGTACAGTGCAAAATCACAAATCTTTGGGTCGGACATTATTACAACCATTGCATCCGCCTCGTTAATCTCTTTCTGCATCCCGCTGTACTGGCTGGATTTGAAGGAATGTTCAATGATAATTTAAACTTTTCTGTTAATCTCTGCTGCGATGTGCCTATGCTTTCATCGATGACTTCCAGAGATACTGGAACTCAAAAGAATTTAATAGATTATTCGCCCTTAATTTATGTGGAGCTACAGGATCGCAATCAAATTCAGGTCTCACATAAGAATTTTGTCGAATCATTTCAATGAAAAAAAATCGCATCCCAAAGCGGTCTCCAGAGTTATTCAACAAATGGACCACAGGAACAGAATATTTTTTAAAGATAAGATTTGATGTCCTTCGATGAACCCGCCCCAGCTCCAGCCTGCTCGATGCTGGTAGTTGGAGACAATCTGAAATCCGATGCCCCTGCATCCGGAAACAACAGAAACATGTCTCGATCTGCGAGAATTCAGTCGTGCTAACTGGAATCAACATGCACAATTAACTTACTACTCTATGCAGCCCTGCCATGATCTGAGCGTCCTCATCCGCAAAGTTGCAGCTCTCCTTCACCAGCTCGCTGCGCTTGTTCTTCACCTGCACGCGTTTATGTATCACTCATCAAGCGGTGTGTGCTTGTGGATAACCAAAAGTTGCAGGTTGTCTGTACCTGGCAGTAGAAACAATCAGGGGCACCGTACTGGTACAGGATGCTGATGACCGCGAGATCATCGGCGGCGCTCTTGTGGACCAAGCACACCTCCAAAGGAAACCTGTCAAAAATATTTTTGGCATCAGCAAAAACAAATAAAAATCATTTTCCATCCTTCTCCAGTACATGTTGATCGATGGAAGGATCATTATATGGATCAGTTGGATATATGGTTACCTCTGCGGCTCTGCCTGTTGATGGTGTGCTCAGAGGGCATGTGCCAGTTCCAGGCTGTACACCTTGCCATCAATGCTGCTCGTCCCAACCTTGCTCTCGAACGTCATCTGCAATATGATCAGGCACGCATTTCACAACTCGATCGATGGTTGTGGTGAGGATCATGCAAATTAACGGGATTTATCATCGAAAACGAATATACCGAGATGCCGTGGCCGTTGTTGCATAGGTGCAGGCGAGCGAGTTGAGCTGAGCGCGGAGACAGCCTGCTTGGTGATGATGTGGATGGGGGGCTGCCTCTTCCCCTCTCCGCATAGCTTGTTCTACGGACTCAGCTTCCCCCCAGTTCTCCGGCCCATTCGCGCTCCCCGCCGCGTAACCATAACTATGATCTGCTTTGCCACCGGCATCAGAAACATATGGCACCGGGAGGGCGGGAGGCGCCGGCCGGAGAGGGGCGGCCGCCAGAAGTGGCACACGGGGAGGACAGGGGTGCCGCACCGGCACGGGAGGGCAGGGAGAGACGCACTGGAGGGGTGGGGGAGGCGCGTCGCGCCGGCAAGGGGAGGGTCAAAGGCGGCGGCAGTACAGGCGACGTCGGGGAGGAACGGGGCGAGACGGAGTGGAGGGGTGGGGGAGGCGCGTCGCACCGGCAAGGGGAGGGCCAAGGGCGGCGGCAGTACAGGCGACGTCGGGGAAGACCGGGGCGAGGCGGACCGGAGGGGTGGGGGAGGCCTAGGGCGACGCACCGGCAAGGGTAGGGCCAGGGGTGCCGGCGGTGCGGGCGGTGCGCCCCATTCGGGCGGAGGTTGAGCGGAGCGTGACACCAAAATCTCCAGTACGGATGACCTTTAGACAATTAATAAGTAAGAGAGATTTACACTTCAACAGTTTCATCTACGACGTGATGTACAATATTTTTACTGTTGACAAATGTTTCATGCAAAATACTAATTACATAGGTTTTGGCTTACAGATTGAACTATCACAACTATTTAAAAAATGACAAATAATTCTGCTTACTTTTGTGATACATTGGTGTAACTGAAAAGAGTGGCGGACAAAGTCATGATTGACTTCACTGCAAAAGAATGTATAATTAAAATGACCAAAATTATTAGAACTGTCTTTACATTTTCTAGATCAAATTATAAATACAGAATATAAGTGCAATCAAGTAAAATAGAACATTCGTGTCAAATTTTAAACATATCAAGCCTCAGAAACATTACCTTGAAGAAGGTTTCTGTCGGGCATTTTGTAAGTCCAAGATGGTAGCAACTTTGTTCATATAATTGAAATAGTTAGCTCATGGTGCTTCTCATCACAACTTTATCACCTGAAATCACAACATAACACTTTCCTTATTGATGGATCAATGGACATTATTTTTTTCAAAAATTACTGGTTCTATAGTGCCCATAGTAAATTGTTTCTCTATACCCAATATGCATAAATTATTAGAGAAAAATTAAATATGGCATATTGTGTTCCTTACTACTAATAACATATAAAAGAACATAGTCTCTGTATAACAGTATATATAAGGGATTATTTGTTTAACAGTATCTAAGGGCGCTGCATTATATGATAAGTAATATATACACATAGTTTATAATAATCACCAATAAAATGTTCATTGTTCCAGCAAATCAGCATTAGTTCTCACTTGTGAGGTACAACACGGTAGATGTCATCAGCTGAAAAAGATACCTGACAGTGCGAGACGTTTGATGCTCTAGACAATGTGAATGGAGGTATGGAGCATTGTTTCAGGACAGAGTGCTATTTCGCATGTTGTAAGGCTGACGCACATTGTGCAGGTGAAGTGCATTTTCTTTTGGTGTTGGTAACTATAAGCTGCAGGGTTATGGTGGGTTCTTGAGATGCTGTTGCACTTCACTGTTAAACTGAACATGTCCATTGAATAGAGCTGTAAAAGAATAATGAAAGAAACAAATAATATTCTTTGATGCATAAGGCTTCTGTGATACAATCAAATAAAATAATGCTTCCATTTAGTTTGATGAAACTGGGTCATAACAACTTGCATTTATGAAAGTAATAGTTGAAGTGGATTGCTACTGAAAAATAATCAGGAGAAAAAAAATTTGATCATCCTTTTTAAATCTTTTTTTATTAGGATATATCCATTCAGATGCAATGGTAAGAATATAAAATTGATAAAGTGAACAACAACTGGAAAATATTATATAACAGAAGTTCATAATTATCATGTGCCAAACTAAATGTAATTTTGTCTTTATGCCAGTATGATTAGAGAGTAACTTTTGAAGATTTATAGCTGAGTTTAATATCAGGTAATGATTACTGTGTTCATTACTGCATGTGGCAGCATCAAGTAAGTTAAATAAATTGTTCTTGAGCTGAGGGTTTTACATAAGTATGTAGAGAAAAACTGATCTTGAACTATTCTTTTTTTTTTTACAATATCATATAATAGTTAATGTGACTTTTTGTTCCCTGTCAACAATATGGATACATGGATCAATTCCTTATGATCCATTGAAAAATCTTTTGATTCCTTATTAACCATTCAAAATTTTGAATTTTCTTATCAACCACTAATATTAACTTTCTTTTTTGTGTTAAAAACCTTTTTGTGGGCAGGAACAGTGCCTATAGTTTTAAGGAGCTATTTCAATATTTACAGTAATAACTAAAATGGGAGAAAATGCATCCGATGGATGAGACACTTGCCAATTGTGTTGGAACTTAGGAAACAGAGAATCACATTATTATTCGTATAAAGTGGAAGAAAAGAGTTTTACCTTTTCCATGGTCGTCTGTAGGGCAGAAATGTTAGCACCAGATTCCCTTGGCATCAAATACAGTTCTGGAGCAATGGAGGGGCAAGTTCAGTGACTGAGAGATGTAGGATCTAAAACTCATGGATCAACTAGTCCGATAAAAGAACACCTAAAACATGAGATTTCGGGTTACCTTTTGTCGTGATCTCGTGATTCTTTTCCGAAATCTGATGCATCTCTTCTTATTCTTCTGCAGGGAGCGGATGAGATCTCCCCTCCTTTTTCTTTGCTGGAGAAAGATGGGCGCCGGTATGAGTACCGGCAGACATGGCCGGTGGTGGACATCGCCTTCTTCCTGATAAGATGAACGCCAGCACTTGGTGGTCAGCGAGTGGCGTCGGTCTTCCACACACTTGCCCGCCTGCCCTGATCGGAAGGGAAGAGAAGTGGAGGCCCTGGTTTTCTTACTGTTCACATCATCCAGGCAAGGGCCTCTCTCTCTCTCTTATAGTCGGTAGTGGTGGGGACCAAGTTACAGTTAGTTAGAGATAACGCCCCGATTAGGGCGTGATTACTGGGTCATTAGGAATCTTTGCATGTTGACCTTGTCATTTTGACCTACTGCTTTGGTCAATTCTAACATTCTCCCCTTGATCAAAGGATTATCATGATGCTTTTTTAGTAGAATTCATTCAACGAAGTAATGTGCTATAATGGTGAATAAAATCTCACTGCAGCTCAGTAACTCACAATATATAAATTCCGCAAGCACTTATTCTTATGGGAGATGGCTTGTACTCTTATGGTCCTTGAGTGTAGTTTGCTTTCTTTTATCATTATAGGCGCGCTAATATAGAAAACAATTTGGTTTCAGGATCAGTATATTGAGATCTCTAACCTATCTTAACTTGCTTGGGACTAAAGGCTTTGTTGTTGTTGTTGTATTAGTATATTGAGATCTCAATTATTAGCTGTCAGTAATTTTAGTGTTAGCAATATTAAAGACAGACCCATACAACATAATCATTATATAGAGAGATGCCCAACACTTATTACATTAAACTTATGTATTAACCTTATGTTGAATATCAAAACATAAGCAAAACTTAAACTTTGAGCACTACTTTGTTATTACTTGATCCTGAATTCTTTCACACTGTCTTGTGTTTGGCAGCCACTAGACATGTTACTCGAATAAACTTTTGCACTCTTATAAATAATAATTTTCGGAATAATTTTCTTAGTCATAAAACTTAATAGTGTTAGATGAACCATAAAAATTAATATGGAATAAGATATGTCACAAAATAAAATAATGCCTTAAGAGGTTAATTGGAGTGTTTTAAACTATTGCTCCCTCCTCAAAATCGAAGACAAGTACTTATGTCTTCATATCTTAAAATCATCTTACGTAACTTACTCGTGAACATATAATAATTTAGCGCCGTGCCCATGACGCATGGTTTTCTTATTCAGGGTCCAGTCCTGAATTATGCCAAATATTTTGGTTAATACAACCATCAAGGGTTCAACAACATTATTACCCTTACAAGATGTAAATATGACAAAGTGATTACCTCATAACTCAAATACTCTTGTCATATTATAAATTATCTTAATACTTAATTTAATCCTTTTCTGGACCTCTCTTGATGAATCTCATAAAAGAATATATCATAAGAAAGATCATCAAGATATTATTAAAATTCAGGATTAAAATGACTCTAGGAAGTATCTTAATGTCCTTATTTCATTAGAGTCACATTTAATGATGTGAACCCATAATAGTTTATTGTTTTGACTCGATGTGAACATTAGGCTTAGTTGTGCACATTCTCAAGCACAATTTGTATTGAATGAATAATAGTCTCATGTCATCATATAAGACCAAATTTTCTCAAACTCAATTTTTCTTTAGAGCACTTATACTTCACTGAAGTATTAGAGCCAAACTTAAAACTTAAAGTGGAATGTTGAACTATTACCTTATTAACATATCTATAATAAATGAGAGGTCCTTACGAATGAGAGAAGTTCTCTCCCCCTCGAAATGTGAAGTAAACAAAGTTTCACATTTCAAAAAACTCTCATTACAAATAAGTAGTCTTAGAGTTAACGTATACCCTTAAAGCCAAGGAAGAAGCTTATTCCTCATAATGGGTATGGTAGAAACACAAAGTGAGAAACATATTATAAATAATCTTGTGCTATGCAAAATAAATTAAACAATGGGCACAACACATACTTAAAGTCAACGTTGGTTAGAAATTATGTATGTGCTCAAAATAATCCCATACCATACATAATCATAAATATGAATATGAATAATTTTGCATAACTATTTGGCAAATGCCAAATTAATATAGAACTTAAACACAGGTAAACAGTGGGCACATCACATAGTCAAATCAACGATGGTCAAAAATTGAATATGTGTCTCAAATAATCCCACACTGTACTTAGTTTGCACTTAAATGAAAAAACTTCAATAGTTTCTACACCAGCCTTTATCCAAGTGTAACTCTAATACATGGACTTAGAAGACTTATATTCTGTTATGTTGATAGTTCAACTTTAGTTTGAGATTTGTCAAATTTACTAGGAAGCACATATTTCTTTAAGCTCAATTTTAGCACACTTCTTATTAACATTATGGAGCGTACTTAGAACCTTAGATCCTTCGTGCACTGAATGCATTAGATGTTGGTCAGAATGCATTCACATGTAAAATTTAAGCCTCCTTTTGTATAAGTGATCCAAAGAATTGCTCTCCCAGATCCTAGCAAGTATACGAGGGGCATCTTATTAATTTCACTCCTACTTGACAAAACTTATATTGCCAAGAGTTTTCTAATAGGAGGTAATTCCTTAAATGTGCTTCTCCACAACTTAAGGAAATAAAATTTGACAACTACTATTTCTATTGTTTTCTAAAAAACTAAGAGAAACCCCCCCAACTTATGGATTGTGACAATAGAAATACAGTAAAGATAACTTATATTTTTTGAATTATTCATAAAGACATGACTCAGAACCTATGAGTCTAACTAAAGTCATGTTAACATAAGCAACTACTTTGCATCACCGTTGGACAGAAACAAAGTGTACTAATCTTATGCAACAATCCCACCAAAATTGATTTTTCTTATGCCTGTAATCTAAATTAAGGAATGAAATACAGAAAGCAGTCAATGTTGGTCACACTGCATTCCTATCCATTAATTAATTTTGAACAATAAATAATCTCCAATCAAGACTTCCCGTTGGTTCCATCTAAATTGAAAATTGAAGTCATCTTATTGCTAAAGCATAAGATTGGTGGATTGTGACATGACGACATAATAATAAAGTATGATCGCAGTAGCTTGAGACTTAGAGACTCTATAACATAGGTAACAAATTTCTCTTAAAGTAACATTTATCATGACAAGGTTGCTTAACTAATCATGAGTCATTAAGAAGAAAACACTCTAAGTCTCTAAACTACAAAATGTATCAAAGATGAGGTAATCTTAATTGCATTATCATAATAGCTAAGTACTAAGTACGGAAGCGTAAGCAAATGCATTAGTTGGTGGGCAAATTCAACTAGGAAAAAACATAATGCTTAAAAAAACTTATTACCTTATTTTCCAGTAGTGAATATAAATATTAATGCTCTAAAATTAATACTCCCTCCATCCCACAATGAGCTTTGTATAGACTATGGACATCGAGACCAAGAAGCAGTAACTACGCCATGCAACGGCTGCTCGTTTACCTCCTAAAAATTGGGAACGCCATGCACTAATGCATGCACGCCATGCCGTGATTCACGCGAATTGCCGTTTCATGACGGCGTGCAGGGGCTGCGCATGTTTACCGAACAAAATTTTCGTGGATTGAGCACTTCCAATTTGTAGCACCTATATATTTCGCCATTGGAGGGCACAGCTCGATCTAGTTGTAGCTCTAAGAATCTCCTGTACTTCTCTTTCCACTCCATGGCCACCAGAAACTTCGATCTAAATGTAGAGCCACCAGATGATTCAGATCGTGATGAGGCCATCGATTGGGATGCTGTGGGAGAGTGGGATGGACCTGCTCTTGAGCTAGACTATGACATGGTGTGGGATGAAGGTGCATCTTAATTAGTTTCAACTGCTTCGTGAGCTAATATGTTTTTATGCGTTGGCAAATTTTAGAGTATGGTTCTTGCATTTGTATAGCCATACACGAAGAAGATGAACGTGAAGATGATGGAGGCACGGCTCAACTGCTTCGTGGGCTAATCCTTTTTGTTATGCTGGAACAATTTTCTAACATACTTTCGAACCATCTTTGTGAGCGCAGCAGCCAGCAGCAGTGACAAGCAGAGCGCAGCACTAACGAAAGGAAGAGAGCAGACAGGGAGTAGCAGGGAGAAGAAAACGCACTTGTCAGGGGAATAAAACCTCAGTAGTAGGGAGGTGAAGCGTGCGCCCTGGCGACAGGAATTTGCATGCGGCAGTCTAACGGAATTTTGCATGCGGCAGTCTAACGGAATTTGCATGCGGCAGCTTAAACGACGTCGCTAATTAACACTCGATACGGCCGGCTGCATGTGCGCTTGTTTTGAGGAGATCACCTCGATACTAGGAACAAGAGAAGATGAATTAGAGATTAGTGTTTTGGCCTTAAACGAAGCTCATTGTGGGATGGAGGGAGTACTTAAAAGATTAGTCTCAACATTACACAGACATTATATCCACTAATTCTGATAGGCAGGAACTCAGTAATATAATTGGCTAATAATGTATTCGCAGCCATAAAAGACGTTGGTCCATAAAAGACGTTGGTCAGTTTATGACATACATTATCATTCTATCGCAACGCCAATGGTTTACTTAGAACATAAGAAGTTCCTGTAATTCATAGTGAATTAATCATTATACTGAGACGAAAATTATTATTAGAGGCTAAATTTTAACTAAATTTGGACTTTGACCATAATTCTTCATTCAAACAATGCACCATGAGTTTTAAGGAAAATAAACTCAAATTTTCAGAATCATAATGGCCCAACCAAGAAATACATTCTTAGAAACAAAATAGGCCTCATAATATTCTTAGTGAGATTTTCCTATAACCACAATTGAGAAATCCTACCTCAAATTTAGTGGTGGGTAGATTGCAAAGTTTGAAATTTTCTTGATCATTAAAGTCATTTTAGATCAAGAACATCAAACTCAGTGTCCCTTTATATGGTCGATGTTACATTAAAGAGCATAGTCTAGTTTAATAGATAACAACTTACTTAATGTGTTATCAAGAGTTTTAAGGGAGCGTCAATGTGTCTTCTCAGAAATAATGAAAACACTATATAATAATTTCCCATAATAATAAGACCAGATCAAAAGACTTAGCCCAAAGAATTACATATAACCATTGAGTCCATTAAAAATTACTTATGGGAAATGTGCTGGATCATAAAGCTAAGACCCAAAATACTCTTTATTTACCAAATAAAGATAAGTCAACTTATGCCTAAAATGTTGGCTCCGCACACCAACATGAGACCTATGAAGGCGTGGAGGGCCTTATTTGCGCGTCCTAAAACTTAAGATGTAGGTCAAAGGACTTAATGCGCAAATGAAACTAATCTAGGCAAATGAACTGTGCAACACTTATCACATATAAATTATAATGTACAATATGTGTCACTATAGCCTAAAATCAACATACATCCCTCTTAATTAAAATGGACTCAAAGCTAATAGTTATACGTTTTAACTAATACATATACTTAGGACCCATAATTGAGCAAATTAAGAAACATAATATTTACTCAAATTACTATTCTAACAGCTATGCATCAAAATTATTGGCAGTAAACATAAATGAAATCAACTTTAGTCAACTAATTATGTGCCACAACATAGTGCCATATACTATAAGTTCTCTAAATGAACTTCCAATAATTTTCCAGCTTACAAATTATCATTAGATCTCTAAATGAGCTTCTCATTGGTTCCACTCATCCAGATACATTACTTAGCAATTTTCAGCAAACGATTAATAAATGCTGAAAATCAAGCTGGAAATTCAAAAAGATTTTGCTGCCAGGCTAAGACTTATTGGGCCAAATTTTATGGTAACATACTAAAATAGTTGAATAATACTCAAATATACCATCCATTAACTAATATAGGCTCATTAATAATTATTGTCTAATAAAATCGTGCCCCTAAATATGCCGTCAGCTTTATGGCTTTGAGGACAGAAAAAGATAACAAATTTTATTCAACTATATTGCAGGCAATTTTCCCTTTTCCAGCATTAACAATTAACATCATTGGAGTAAAGGAGAATCAGAACATGAATACGTGGAGCCAACTTTTTTCCCGAAGAAGTGCATAGCGCGCGTGGCCAGTGGACGAGACGAGCTGTTCTTCCAACGCCACGACCTCGACCGCCTCGGATCTCGTCATGCCATGCCATGACAAGCCGTTCTTCTAACGCCACGAACTGGATCGCCTGGCTGCAGGCAGTGGACACGATCCACTTCACAGTTCACTGCACCACACGAGTCTAAACTAAACTTAGAGCCTTGGCCCCCACAGCCCATAGCTAAACCTGCTTGGCAGCTACTACTCTCGTTCAAAATATAAGTATTTTTAAGTTTAAATAAAGTCAAATTTTTAACTTTTACTTAATAATATCTACCAAATTACATAATTTTTAATGTAAAAATATATTTTTTATAAAATCTTATTTCGTGATAAATCAAAATTATAATTTTTATATGACAAAGCATTATTAGTTATACAATATTAATAGTCTAAAGTAATAAAAGTTTGACTTTAATTTAAACTTAAAAATATTTATATTTTGAAACGGAGGAAGTAGGAAAAGTTCGATGGATCAGTTCGCTGCACATGCCTCAAGGGCCTCAAGCGATTGATCACCACACTCATCTACAGCTGAAACAAATCGCGGTCAGGCAATGACGAATCACAGTCAGCTAGTTAACCTGTAAACAGCTTGCTTCTACGTGTTTTATGCATGTGACTGTGATTCGGAGCTTTTAATTCCTTTAAAAAAAAAAACTGGGATTCGTAAATTGATTCCACATGCGGCCTACGAGGACAACGAAGCGAGCACCGCATCTGCATCCCAGTCATCTACTCGACCTGTCAACTGCTTGCTTCTACGTGAATTGTGCCTGCGCTCCTGTGATTTGGGGAGTTGCCTCCACATGCGCATGGCGATGGCAATGGAGCGCTGCATCATCACAGCCCATCTACTCAACCTGCCAACTGCTAACGTGATCTACTTAAAATAAAATAACATAGTAACATAATAACGCCAACGTCCTAGTGTTTGGTGTGCGCTATGATCAGTGAGATACTGAGATGGATTTGATGGATTATGATATGGGTGTAATCGTTTGCGTTAGTACCACATTATGCAGCCAGACCTAGTAAACACCCCCCCCCCCCCCTTTTTTTTCTGAAAGGTCACTGTCAGGGTACTCTACTGTATGGGCCGGTTGTGCATCGTCCATGATGGGCTTCGAGTCATGGGCCGTGGTCAAGTGAAGCATGTCTGTACACTGGACTTGGTGTATAAGAACGAAGGAAAGCAACAGCGGGAGACACACAGAAAACAGAATTGCCATTCGACTATCCTCTTCCCCTGTCTTCTTCTTCTTCCTCCTCACGTCTCCTTCAATTCCCTAGTTCCACAACTCTATCTCTTCAATCTCTGCTGCACTCTCTTCCAATCCAATTCCCTTCTTGCTGATTTCGGGTCTCCCTTCCCCTGAGATCGTGTATCGCAGTTTACTCAAATTTCTATCAGTGTGCTGCTGCCTGTGCTGGTGATTAATCTGTGGAGGAGGTTGCTAACAATATGATATCAGATTCACCGATCCTGTCGGACGCCGAGTTCGCGGAGTTGAAGGCTATCCTTGAGTTTCAGACGAGTATGATCATTGAAGCTCCGAAGGAAGGCTTTGCGGCACAACATGCGCAGTGGGATGCAAGGTGTGGTCGTTCTGTGCCCAAGGGTGGCTCCAACGTCGCTGCTGCGGCAACTGGTACTGTGGACATCGGCACCACGATCTCTCCTGGCGACGGCGACGATTTCAACCCCAACCAGTGGTGGAACTTTACTCTTGGCAAGACTAGGGCCACTGTAGCAGAGTTTATGTATACCCTCTTTTTGAAACTATTATCGCCGTTAATTTTTAATATTATCTTTGACTACTTGTTTTATAAATAAAAAATTAAATGTGTAAAATTAGAAGTCACAATGACAAAGAAAATTATAATAAAATATATTATTTTTATCATATTTTTTAATACAATAAATAGATGAAGTTGATATTAAAAGTTAATGACGAAAATAATTTAGAAATAGAGAGAGTATCATGCAACACACAAAATACATGCTAAAGCAAGAAACACACTTTTAAAGAGGTATAATTCAATTATATTAATCATTTATATGTGCTATTTTAGGATTCTAGTTCAATAGTTCTAGCACAAACCTACAAGATGAAAAAATGAGTAATTATTCTGATTGTTAAATCAAAGAAATTTTGATAAAAAAACACTGGTTGTAGTACTATAGTTACTGCTTGTACATTCTACCCTACAGACATAATAAAATTGATGGACATAAACAATATTTAGATAAAAAAAAACTCAGAAAGAGTACTAATGAAATTGGAGACACGACTAGTGGCCCTATGTGGAGTTCCGCCACTGACCCCAACCACTCCAACTGCGTTTCGCCCGCCAAGTGTTCGATGATATGCTCCACTGTCGCCACCAAGTCCGATGATGCTGCCGTCGCACCCTTGACTGTCATCGTCACCAAGGAGCTTGCCCTCTACCACGTACCTCCTGCGGCTCCGTCCTCAGCCATCATCGTCGTCCCTGGCGACAACAACAAGGAGACGCTGACTACCTGTTCGACGATATGCCCGAACGTTGACTCCAAGCTCGACGGAGCTACTGACTCGTCCTCGACTTGTCTTGTCACCAAGGAGCTCTCCTTTCACCGTGTACCTCCTGCTGCTTCGCCCTTCGACATCGATATCTAGCCCAACAGTTTCACCGGCAGTGCGAGCCAACTGTTCGACCAAATGTCTGGACCGTGTTGGCAGCATTACAACGTCTGGGAACCTGTTGCTGATCTCCTCCGTGTTGCTGCTCCTTCACCAGTCAGCACAATGCAGGCTGGCTTAGGTGTCCAGACGTTCAAGGGAATGGCTCGCTGGCATGTTACCGCGGCAACCAGCAACATGGGCATGCTTGTATCTTGGAACATGCCTACAACCTTGCTGTCAGTACCCACAACCACAATCAGCAATTATTCTAATGAGCACTCGCAGCACAATACGTCCGGCATTGCCATCCAAGCATCCATGTGTGTTTCAGGTTCTGCTCTAAACACCTTTGGCTTAGAGTGTATGTTGTCTGATGCAGTAGTTCTTTGGGAGCCGCAAATGAAGTGTGTTGATTGGCAACCATGGCCACCGCCCATGCTGTTGAAGAAATTGTATGGTTGCGCTCTGCTTCGTCCAAGGCCATGGCCATATTACCTCGCTAGCGAAGGATATTCCATAAGTTGGGATTTTACTTATGTCCTGCAGCATCCATGCTGGCCACCTCCAAGTTACATGAGTTTCAGTTCTGTGGCAGCTCCAGAAATGAGATCTCCGAAAGACAGAGTGACAACATCATTGCGTCGTGTGACTGTTCTCGTGGTTGAACATTGGGGTTATCTACTGCTGTCAGTGGAGGTATTTTTGGCGCAAGAGGAAGGCATGCTATATGTCCAACAGAAACTGATTACAAGGGCACCTTGGTGGCCTCCACTCAATTCAGATGTTGTAATCAGACTGCTTCGTGCATGTGACAATCTACATCTTCTACTTCTTTGTTACTCTATTTCACTAGAAATTAGAAAGCTCATGGTAATGTTTCTCTTCAGTGGAAGGAAGTACTCTGGCTATGGTCACACCTGTGATTTCACTGCATCCTCCTTGGGTTACCTAGTGCAACACCTTGATAACACACTCAAATTTGTTGTGCATACTAAGAGGCGGTCAATGTGGCATTGGGAATTCACTCACAAAGCAGCCCATGTCGAGGTAATTATTGTCAGTTTTCTTATCTGCTTGGTTTATGGGAGAGATGGACAAAGCTGTAACGTGCCTAAGCTTCCACGGCTGTTGTGCATTGAAAGATCAGCATTATGGTTCAAGCAAACACAAATGCTTGCTGGGCTTCTCCTTGAGGAATCACAATGGTTTAGTGATCATGCGAGAGATGAAGAAGCACTTCTGTCAAACTTTGGTGTTCAAATGCAGTTATGCCAATGTGTTGGTGCTGTCAAGAGGATTTTGGCTGTCATCTGGTTGGGCAAGGTGTTCAGTTCTTGAAGGATTTTGGTTCGATTATCTTCCAACTTACAAGCACTATATTCTGGCAACATATCAGATATATGTTCAGTGGAGCCAAATCCATTTATTATCAGAGCAGAAGTGTTGTCGTGGCTGTGAGATTGTTTGGTTTAACAGGTTTTCTAGGTTGCTTGAGTCCTCTGCCAACAACACAATAGAGGGAGTTGATTGCCTGATATATGCAGAAAATATCATCCCTTTCAGTTCGCCTGCAATGATGCAGCTCGAACTTGGGAGCTTCTTTTTCGACACATTTGCTTGGGATTCTGGTGGAGTCAAGTACATCATGAAGGATAATTGTCAACAATTCACTGATCCACTAATGTCGGCGAACTTGGCAGTGATCGGCAACGCCAAGACAAGCATGGTGATCACGGACATCAAGAGCTTCAGGCTGAACATCACGCCCGAGGACACGGCCACTATGGCGGCAGCTCTAGTTCATCTTCCCTTGGAACAGCTTCTGAAAGAAAACATGTACATGCAGATCGAGCATTTTCCTTGGGATCCCGGCGGTTGCGACAACAGCGGCTTGGGATCCCGGTGCTCCGCTCTTCCATGTTGTATGGAGGGAGACCGAGTGGCGAGTCCCATTGAAGTCGACGAAGAACTCAGTAACCTCTTGGATTTACAATGTAATTTTGTATCTTCAGAGGTTCAGTTGTAAGGGGTTGGTTGTAAGCTTTTTTATGTATTAATAATAATACAACCTGTTCTCAAAAAAAAAAAAAAGAAGAAGAGGCGGGTCGAAAGAGAAGTAAACAGCGTAGGATTCCAGAGTGTCTCACTTGGATGTCATTTTGACCTGGTGATTTGATGATTTCTAGTAGATCGATTTTTTGGGTGATTAACTCTGGACCTGGGCTGTTTAGCTTTCCCGGCCCACGAGGAGCCCAGGTGATCCCCATCGCCCGCGCGTCCACAGAGCCTTCTGTGAGACACGGCACCATTGGCACCTGCCCACAGTACTGTGTGTCCACGACATGTTTTGCACGAACGGAGCAGATCTCCGATTGGTATGGATGCCCAGCACACGTGGGGGGATTTCGGTCCCGGACATCGGTCTTTAAACGTATCAGTACAAACGTGTTCGCAGAGCAGGAAGAGCTCCCTGTCCATGGCCGCAATCACTGACGGACGCAGCAATAGAAACTTTGGGTATTCCCAAGCTAATCAACTAAGGGAAAAAACAAGATGTCAACCTGACAAGGCACCCATAATAATGAATTAAAAATACATTATAGTACAAGATATTCATAGATAACTTACAAAATATTAAATAAAACACAATTCTACTCTACGCTTCATTGTTTGAAAGCGCTTCATGATGTCACCATCCTTTACTTGCTGAAAAAGTTCACGCTCAATAAATGTAATTAAACAATCATTCAAATATTTGTCTCCCATCCTATTACTTAACTTATTCTTCACATAATTCATTGAGGAAAAAACTCTCTCAACACTAGCAGTTGCTACCGGAAGAATCAACACTAACTTGAGTAGCTTGTACACAATATCATGTTAGAGGTGCTTTATTGTTTTCACAAGCTTAATGGAAAGTTGAGCAATATTGTGTACCTCTCTAAACCTTTCATCCAAACGCATATCATTGATGAACTAATCAAGTTGCAAAGGCAAATCATTAATTTCTGTAGAAGAGAAATCCTTAGGATAAAATCCAGCAAGCTAAACCAGATGGTCTTTGTCATAAGCAGCGAAGGAATCTATAGGGTTGAATGCAGCCATGGAAGCAAGCAACTCTGTGTTTACCTCATCAAATCTATCGTAAAGCTTTTGAAGTTGCATATTAATAACACTTAAGAACATGTCAACATGGAAGCGATGCATATTCTTGATCTTTACAAAGAATCTCTTGTCCCTTCCAACCGGCTTGTACATTGAATCCATGTCAGCAACTTTAAGACCATGCTTGACACAAAATGAATTGACCTCATCAAGAAAATCTTCCCAACCTTGATCTTCCCTCATTACTTGCAACTCAAACTTTGTCAATTGTATGAGCTCGACTGCATTAATAATATCTTGATCCCTCTTTTGCATAGCATGATTTAGATCATTTGTATATCCAAATATATAAAACATCAAGTGTGCCATAAAAACAAACACATAAGATTCAAATGGTTTCAACATTGTTTGAGCTTGAGCACACTCATCCTTTTGAGAGCGATCATTTCCAACGGTTATGAGCATCTCCCTGATTGAAGCATACATAGAGATAACATGCATAAGTTTTATAGTGAGATCCCCACCTAGTATCTCCCGGTCTGCTCAAACCCATCTCTTTATTTTGACCCTTTCCAGTTTCGATCTCACCCAAGTCTAATGACTTTATAACTTGTTGAGCTTGTGCTACTCGAAGCATTTGTATCTTCTTACAAGATTTTCCAATAACAGTCAATAAATATCTGAGTTGATCAAAGAACTAAATGCAATCTGAATTTTCACGAGCAACAGCCATAAGAGTTAACTAAAGTTAATGTGCAAAACAGGGCACAAAATAAGCAGAAGGACTGTCATCCATAATTATCTTCTTTAGACCATTAATATGACCCTTTATATTACTTGCTCCATTATAGCCTTGTCCACGAACCATGGACAAGCTCAAACCATGGCTCATAAGCAATGTCACAATTGCAGATTTAAGTGTCAAAGCACTAGTGTTTTCAACATGGACAACACCAAGAAATCTCTCAACTACCCTTCCTTTTTTATCAACATAGCGCAAACAAAGAGCAAGTTGTTCTTTTTGATACACATCACTAGATTCATCAGCAAATATTGCAAAGTAATCCCCATCAAGGTCTGCCATAATAAGTTTAGTAGTTTCTTTGGCACAACTATTGATGATATCTTTTTGTATTTTGAGCCCAGTCAATTTACAGTTCCTAGGAGCATTATCTAAAACAACTTTGTTGACTTCTTCAAAATTAACAGCTAGCCAACTCAATAGTTCAAGAAAATTTTCTTTATTAAGTGAACTATCAGACTCATCATTTCCACGGCAAGCCAAACCTTGACGCAAAAGGAGCTTCAAGCATTTTAGTGAAAGGTCAAACGAGACAAATATAGAGCCTTCTCTTGCTGTGATATGTCAGTAAAAGTTTCTACAATTGAAGCTTTAGGCCTAAGAAAGGAATCATATCTCTCCTGAGCAAAATTATGGAAATTGTTCATAGCACCAATATGTTTATCAACCCTCTTTTTCATGTGCCAATTTCTAAATCCACAACTCACAAAAGCATCTCACCAGAACAATTAGTTTTATGCTTGAATAGGTAGCAGACAAAACAAAAGAGAGCATCTAGTTCCACACTATATTCCAGCCACCTATAATCATCAAACCAAGTAGCAACGAAGCGTCGTGGCTTACCTGAGATTTCAGTCAATGGAAAATCATGCCCTCTTGGTTGGCATGGCCCCAATGCAATGTATCCCCTTATCACTGAATTTCGGTCATTGATATTGTAGCAACTGATGAGAAATTTTTTTTGAGGATTATGACAAAGATAATCTAAATCATAAATGGCCTAGACTGTTCAGTATGAGCTGCTTCTACTACTTTTGGTTCATTGCTTTCTATTGCCTCATTCAGTGCAACAACAGGCTGCTGCACCTCAAGTAAAGGGCTCTCACTTTGAATCTAAATTTTACTCTCCATAGTAACAGGTTCTTCAACCGATGAGGAATCAATATGTTGTTTCTTTTTAGCTCTCTCCCACAAAGATTTCAAATCAGAATTAGGTTTCTTCTTCATTGGTCTTGTTAGAGGTCTTGTTAGGGCTACAGCGTGGGAAACAAAAATTAGAGAAAAAATTGTTCAACTCAAAAATGAATCAAAGGATTCAGGGATACAGGGCATACCGTTTCAGAGGGGGAGGTGCCAGGCAAGCGGCAGGCCGGCGAGCTTAGGGGCGGCGACCGGTCTCCGAATGGTGGAGGCGGAGGCGCCTGGCATGCCAGCGCCGATGCCTGGTGCTCGACTCGAGGCCTCGAGGGCGATGTGCCCAGGGGCTGAGG
>BCLH01000404.1:6391-24098 GCA_001602315.1 Zoysia pacifica
GAGGAGGAGCCGAAGGGCCCAGCCCCCAGCCGTGGCTAAAGTCTAAAGAGATTTGATCTTGGCTCGCAAGATAGGCCTGTATTAGACTCACGAACTAGCTAGAACTTAACTCCAGCATTAGATGTCCTCCTTTATAGTTTATACTTCATGCTTGAGAGAGAGTGTAGATAGGATGTGAATGTAAGTTTATTGCGAGCACTAGCCATGAATCAACTACATGATCAGTCGACCTGGCCGGGGTTTGATAACGTCTCGGACAAGAGTTCATGCAACATATGCAGCTGGCACATAGAACGATTCCAATTTCTTCGTTACAAAGAGGCGATAAAATATCAAAATATCAAGCAGTAGGATCACACCGGGCTGAATCATATGGAAAATTCTCATCAACAATGCACCCGTTACTTCCTCACACAAAAACCTTGGCTCTATTAAATCGCTAACATAGAAGAAATTTGAGTAAATTTCACAAAATTACAGGTAGTTTATGAAAACTATTATAAAACTACTAGTTTAAGAATGTATTTCACAAAATTACAGATTTAGCGCATATATGTATCATAAAACTACATATTTAAAAAATTGTAACATAAAACTTCATATTTTGTGATTAGTGTATTACAAAACTACCGATTTAAAAGTCATAAAATCTGTAGTTTTGTGTTACACTTACTTAAATCTATAGTTTTACGATACATGGATACATTAAATCTGTAGTTTTATAAAATTATGTGTTAAATCTGTAGTTTTGTGATGGTTTAAATCTGTAGTTTTGTGATGATTTTGACAAATTAGTTGTAGTTTTGTGAAATTTACTCTTTTTATAAATAAAGATTAAGTTATTAACTTAAGATAGCTTATTTCATACCGAGAATTAATCCTATTGAGAATGATTTCTAACTTAGCAACCGAACAAGTCCTAATTAATAAAAGACTTGAATATACATTTGTGCCAAGTGATTCGAGCGCATATACAGAACATGCATAGTAGCATATCAGAAGGGATCGCCGTCTCTTGTGCCGAGAGAACATGCATCACCGATCAGCTGCCGATGTACTTGTCGATGATCGTGGTGAGCGCGGTCTTGGGGACGGCGCCGACGACGCTCTCCTTCTTCTCGCCGCCCTTGAAGATGAGCACGGTGGGGATGCTGCGGATGCCGAACTGGGTGGACACGGCGGGGCTCTCGTCCGTGTTGACCTTGCAGCATTTGATCTTGCCGGCGTACTCCTTGGCCAGGTCGTCGATCACCGGCGCGATCATCCGGCACGGCCCGCACCACGGCGCCCAGAACTCCACCAGCACCGGCGTCTCGCACCCGATCACCATCTCGTCCCAGTTCGCCTCGGTCGCCTCCAGCACTGCACTACCGCGAACTCACCATGCATCCATCCACAAGGAAATTAATCGCTGTAAACTTTACTTTCTACCTCCTCCGGTTTTAATTTATTGACATTATTGATTTTTAACATCAACTTTGATCATTCATTTTATTCAAAAAATTTGTTTTAATATTTAAAATTATTAGTTGTAATTTAAATTTCAATAATAATAAATCAAATAATAATAAAAGTTTACATATTTGAACAATTTTTTTTAATAAAAAAAATGATCAAATTGATGTTAAAAATTAACGATGTCAATATTTTAAAACCGGAGAGAGTAATATACTACCTCCATTTCAAAATATAAATACTTTTATATTTGAATAAGATCAAAATTTTTTAACTTCTACCAATAATATCTAGAGAATTACATAATTTTTAATATAAAAATATAATTTTTATAAAAATTTATTTAATGATAAACTCAAAAAATATAATTTTTATGTGATAAAATATTATTAATTATATATTATTGATGATCAAATGATAAAAGCTTGACTTTAACTTAAATATAGAAATGCTTATATTTTGAAATGGAGGGAATACAAATATACTACCTTTAACTACTTGGTGATACTTGCTTACCTTCGTTCAAGGCGTTGTTAGCCCGGCAGACGATGCGCGGGCGCCGCTGTTGCACGGCGACCCGTCCCGTGGACAACGGAGAGGCAGCGGCGGTTCTTTTGGACGGCGCGAAGCTGCTGCTGCTGCTTCCAGCGAGGAACCTGTCCTTATTGCCAGCATGCGCGTGCAGCGCCCACGCTCTGAAGGACGTCTCCAAGGCCATGGCTCGCTCTGCCCAGGCACTCGACAACACGCCGAGGGATGCCAGGCGTGTGCCCGTCCAGGAGGAAAGATGAGAACGCGTAGACTGGCCCAGGACGGAGGAGGATAGGATTTTCGGGGGGTGGGTGCAGCTTCTTGGGACGGCGTTTTGAGGTGGACAGGGCGGGCTGCGGCTCTGCATGTGGATGAGGAAGTTTATCGTGGACATGGCTTCTCTCTCGTGTCTCATCATCTGGTTTCCTCAGATGCTACACCTCGGAAACGACGAAAAGATCTCGACAAAAAACAGTCCAAACCTTGGAGATTAAATTTAGGTGGTGAAATTAGGAAGCCTCCAAGGACGTCCCACCGTCTCATGAACATGCTATCTATCAGACTATCACTAAACGATCAATTCGGACACTCGAACCACGGGCCATCACTCAGCAGCCCCCGATTCCCTTTTCTCAATCCTCAGGACCTTCCGTCCTCGCCACCAGCAGGTAGCCACGCCGGCGTCCCGGCGGCCGCCTCGCTCCGCTCCAGCCTCCGATGTTGGCCCAGTTCTCACACAATAGTCTCAGCCACCGATATTTTGTCACATCTTCTCGTTGCTCGATGGTGCTCACAAAGAGTTGAAACTTATCAGAGACGGAATGCAGCAACTTCTCTACGACGGTCACCGCCTCCACTTTCGTGCCGAGAGCGCGTATCTCGTTCACGATAGTAGTAAACTTCAAAACAAACTCATTAATTTTTTTTTTCAGATTCATTCATGTACACATTATCAAGTCTCCTCTTGAGAGTTTGTACTCGAGCCTTTTTGACACGCTCTTCACTGACACGCTCCTTTTGTTGAGCGTTCTACGCCTCTTTCGCGGTCTCCTTCTCAGATATGACCATCACCATGGCCTCCGGCACAGCTTGAATAATGACGACGAGAGCCATTTGGTCCAACTTCTCATCGACGACTTTTTTTGCCTTCCATGGCTGTCTACACCTTGGGCACGCATGAAGATTTTTATCTTCGTCGCCCACACATCATAGCTGTTTTTGAACAACATGGGGGTAACGGAGAGTCACCTCCGCCTCCTTCACTTGTTGTATGGTGACCTCGTCATCGACACCTTTGCCGCTGCCGTTAATGTCTCTAGACATGGCTGTAATCACTCAACTTAAAGCTCTGAATACCAATTATTGGCTTAGTTCTAACAGATCACTCTCTTTCTCTCAGAAACACACACAAATGGAAGAAAGCTAAAGCAAGTAGCACGCATAAAAGAATTGTTTTGATCCTGCACACCAGCGCCAAAGCATAACACTTTTCACTAATCAGCTCACTGCTCTTAACACTTTTGCACACACTGCTTATAGATGTTTAAATAGCCAAGCACTGCCTTGGTCGGCACTCTTCAACACACATGATCTGGCCGCACGATCGCACCCACTGCCGTGACCACTACTCATGCACTGCACACACGTTCGGCCGTACACTCCGGCCATCAGCACTCTGGCCACACGCACCATTAGCTCCACTTTCTACGTACATGCAGGGTCAGGACCACTACGTGCATGCTTGGCCACTTCGACACGCCAGACTCTTAACAACGCATGCACACGGCTAATCCTTCGGCATCGCTCATCACTAAACATGCACACCAATTATTCTAGACACTAAATGACTCGACTAAACCACAAACAACACGATTAGTCCCAACATCCGAGCCCCGCAGTCTCATGTCCTCCCGTTCTCCCAAACTGCGGGCCGCCAGAGTGCTGCCTACCGTTTGAGGGCGTGAGATGAGGTCCACGAGGGACTCTTCCTCGGCCCAAGGTCGTACTAGCCCACGATATGTCACAACCCCATCTTCTTTCTTCTCTGAAAGAGTTTTATGGCAGCCCTAAGCCTCATTTAGCTTCAAGGTTCGCGCATTTAATATAGACTATGGTGTTTTCTCTGAAAGAGCAGTGTGCATTCTTGTTTTCTTCTGGCACAATTATGTAATGCCTCCTTATTTGACCACCCTTTTTTTTTTAATTTTTTTGCGAACGTTGTGGCATTTTGGCAGCTGTATACCGGATGAGAGGCACACAATTGATGCACTCTTAACCAAGGTTTCACTTACGGTTTGAACCGCGGACGAAAACTGCGAAAACCGCTAAAACTGTTCTGTTTTTCGTTCAAATTTTAATTTTCAAATCTATGAACGGTTTCGTCGGTTTGAAAACGGTAAGCTAAGTGGTTTTCGCGGTTAGCCGAGCGGTTTTGCTGAAAACCGCTGAGTGCGAAAACCGAACAGTTTTTTTGGTAAACCGGTCGATTTTTTTGAAAACCGATAAATTAGTGAAAAATAAGAAAAGAGATGAAAAAGTGCTGGAAAATTGAGCATGACCTATTTTAATTTTTTTTAATTATCAACATTCACAACATACTTCATCCACAAATAATAAGACATATATTTATCCATATCAAATCCAAAGTTCTAAATACAAGAAATCCATACATAGAGTTCATTCACAACAAATCTAAAGTTCATACATAGTTTTCAAAGCACACTTTACTTTGAGATTGTATACCAATCAAAATATGCATTGTCGCACTCTTCACTTGAGAGGAGTTGAATTCCTCTAGTAGCTAACAACTTCGCTTTGAATTCATTCCATGATTGTCCCGTCCAAGAGGTAGTTGTCTCCTATTGTGAGTACAACTTGTTATAAACTCTAAATTTTACCATTGGTAGACCCATATAGTGAGAGGTTCTGTGCTACGATCACCATATGGATAATTGTAGCAGTCATTACCTTGGCTATATGATATATCACTGTCTATCACAGAATAGTAGGTGCTGTAGTAATGCTGTCTCTCCCCATCGTTGTCCTTGATGACTGTGGAGCATCATGGTCTTCATCCTGTGTAGCATGAGTGTAGTCTGTCTCACCTGCAAAAGAAGTGAAGTGCAAGATAAATGAGTGAAAATTGATCATATGATATGAAAAAATAGTTACCTGTGAAATGATGAATTCTGATCAGTAGCTATGAGTCAGGAACCATACTGCTTGGTGGGTCTCAAGATGTAGTCTAGGAGCTGCTATCATTTGATTTTTAATAAAGTGAGCTTCGTCTGTCACCTCTAGAATCTGTGAAGTCGTCGCAACCCATATTTTTACCTTTCCTTTTGTTCCTTGTCCTCATCTTTTTAGCACCTTTTTTCTGTCTTACACTTTGAATCTTTCTCTTGCTTATGTGAGTATCACCTATATTTTGATCTGCCTATTCAGATATTATTTTAGCACAAAATAAGCGTAGCAACTATCTACCAGCGTCATCATATGTAACAAGACGGCTCGGTAGAGGAGTGTCACTCTCGGTGCCCTCTTCATCAAGAACATGGTCAGAATTCGATCTCTTATATTCTATCTATTCTCGAATAGGATTCGAAGAATCATACAACGACAGCTCCATGAGACGATCAAATAGATCAGCTTCTGGTGGCTTATATGTCCATGAAGCATCACGCATACGGATTTGAAGGTTGTAGTTAACATACACCAACTTATGCAATTTGTCTTGAGATAATCTGCTACGCACCTTAGTGTGTATCAATGCAAATATACTCCAGTTGCGCTCACAACCACTCAATGATGCACACTATGAGACTATCCATAATGCAAGCTGCTGGAGATGAGGTGTGTCATCTCCAAACATGTTCCACCAAGCTGCAGGAAAAGTATTTTTATTAACTGTCATCCTGTTGGCCAACTCAGTGGCGAATGAACCTTGTTTTCTTCTAAAATTTTTTGCCTCTTGCAGGGCCTGCACACATAAATCGGTTGGTGCTATGCGTGTAAATGCCTCTCGAATATCGTTCACTATATTTCGACCCATCCTATAAGTATAGTGACTTCTCGGGTTCAAAGATCCAGCTGCACATATAACAATAGTTAAATATCTTTACATTATAAATGAAAAAATACAATAATTTTTTTCGTAAGTAAGTATTACTTGCATTCACAAAGGTATCATTGCAAATGTCCATCTTCCTACGATTTATAATGTCCATATACTCTCCATCTCTCGCTCATCATTCGTATAAAGGGTTTCATACTCATTTTTACACAAATGATATCTAAGAAGTACTTCACTCAAGGTAGGGCCCTTGTGTTGATCAGCAAACTGAAAAAACACATACAAAGGTTGCACTGCATCTACCACATGTTTCATTGAATCACACCATGACATGCTTACTAGGCAAGAGTGAGCATGCCTTTCCTCATTGGTGTTGGCAAATCTACTATTTAAGAATGTCTCAGAACCCATCCATGTCATAAACTTTTCTCTCCGACGAAGCATTCTCTCAAAAAACATGTAGTTTGTGCCAAAACGTATTGCATTCCATCTTACCAACTCACTATCAATAGCATTGGTCATCATAGAGTGCAAATGATTATGATTATACAACCAACGAGAAATCTTGCGAGCGGACTATATCATAGCTTTGTGCTCTGAGAACTCACCAATAGGCTTTAGTATCAGGTTAATTGTATGTGCTACACATGGTTGCCAGACAATATGAGGATACTTGTTTATCAGCAGCTTGCACGTCTTTTTATAATTTGAACCATTGTCTGTAATAAACTGCACAATATTGTCTGGACCTACATCAATGCATACCTTCTTCATTTCCTACACAAAAATGTTTCATTGTTCAAAATAACAGTGGTACAAATAAAACAAATACTGACATACAATAAACATATGTCTCGTACCTTGAATATGAAGTCCGCAGATTGGCTTTGCCCAGTAACATCACATGAGTTGTAGAAAAACATGACACCATTATAGTAGATCATAAAGTTTATCAAGCTCATTCCTGCAGGGCCACTCCAAGAGTCACACATAATCATGACACCGTACATCGAAGACTCCATCTTGAATTTATCAAATTCCTTCTTGATATCTTTCTCGTTAGCATCAAGATATGTGCCATCTATTTCTCTCCCAGTTGGACTAAGCACGCCCTTACCTGCAAACATCACGACACATGACATAAATATGGTAAGATATAACGAAACATGTAATAAAATAAAATAAAAGTCTCATACCACATCTCTGTGTCTCTTTGATAGCACTAACAAGTATGGACTATCGGCTTTTCTACCAGAGATGGCCTCTGTATGAAAAAATTTCGACCATGCGCGTCCAATGACCGTCTTTGCTAGCTTGCTCTTCACACTCCATGGACCTGTATCGATCCTAGTTTGAATCTGTTCTTTACTTGACCTCTGTGACCCGGATCTCCTCATCATGCCAAACAATCCGGACCCACCACCTCCCTGCGACGAACCAGAAGCATCTTGCAATGAACAAGCACCAGCACCATCACTCTCGAACTGACCACTATATGAACGCTGACGCTGTAGAAATTCCTCCTCCTCTCTAGATAACCTCATGGCAGCCTGCATCTCCTCATCGTCCTCTTCATTAACATTTCTCTCACCTGCAATCTGCTGCTGTCTGAGAGTCTGTCTAGCTCGGTCCTTCCTCCGTTCGACAGTTCTATCAAGCTTTCGATGAAAATAGTCCCGCACGTCGGCGAGAACATGAGGACACCTAACTACGCTGGTTCTACGATGTGCCAAATGTTGCTTGAATCATGTGGCACCACCCCCTCTCTTCACGGACTTGCAATATTTGCAACAGAACCCAGGATATACGTTCTCTCCGTGCTCTCAAAGTAAATCAGACTGATCTGTCATCCTAGAACCAACAATACCTGAAAAATGACCAACTATGTTCTAAAGTTTCTAACAAATCGACCAATATTTGAAAAAAAACAAAAATACAACCATCTTACCTCCTCTGCCATAAAAACCGAACAGATCGAACGGTTTACCGCAAAAATCGCTCGGCTTACCGCTTCAAACGGCTGATTAGCCGCTGCCGACGGTTTTTCGGCCAAGCCACACAGCTAGCCGCCGTTTTCGATTGCCGGTCGGCTCCACGAGCGGCAGGCGGGCGTGCTAGCCGGCGGTTTCGAGTGGCTTTGGCGATGCGGCGACGAACAGAGTGCTGGGGCGACGGTTTCGGCGGCGCAGCGAGAGGATGGGGAAAGTCATAAGCGTGTGGTGCTTCTGGAGTCATGCGTGCAGATAAGGTTTCCTTTTATTTTCTCCATCTAATTTTCCTCGAATTTTTTAGGCTTCAAAATCAAACAATTTTCAAAAACTGAATCCACCATGAAGTTCATTTTTCGTTTAGTTTTTTTTTATATTTTTTATTTTAAAATCTACCAAATTTTTAAAATTCAAAAAAATTTGAATTCAAAAACCGGTGAACCGCCCAAACCGGACTGGAGCGGTTTGAGTGGTTTTCACAAAAACCATGCGGTTTACACGAAAACCACGCGGTTTACCACGGTTTTTGAAACCTTGCTCTTAACATGCAGAATAAAGCGAAAGTGTGATGTTAAAACATCAAATGCGGTATGATGCTCAATTGATGATACCATGGACTCGGATCCTTAGGGCTGTGTTGTCAACTTGTCACTGTGGTTCTGACTTCTGAAATGTATTCTGCTTCACTGGGCCAAGGATTAGTCTGCTAATATGTTCGTGGTCGCTGACTGATTTGGCCTTCTTTATTACGAATTTGACGGGTTGTTTTGCCAAAAGGTTTTCTGTATATTTTACCACCAACACAGTGAGATTTGTAGTACATAGGAACGACGAGCTGCCCTTTTATTGTTGATGTGGCCTAGTATATCAAAAGACTCAAATATTTATCTTATTTTAAACCGCTATGAGGCGTAATACTTTACGTCCAACAGTGATGTTAGCCTCAGGGTGCTTTGTTCGTGGGTGGCACTAGAGCTTTGCTTGAGCAAGACCTCTAGGGCGGCTGTGTGTGTGATCTTTAAAAGCTCCTCGATGTGGTCTTATACAGGGACCAGATCAAAGTTGCATGACCGATCGGCCCCTGCCACAAGGAGCATGAAGCATCTACGAACCGCCTTGAAAGACACCTCCTCCGCGGGTGTCAGGCTGCTATGTCTCCTCGCCATGCTTGAGGATGGCAGAGTTGTGCGTCAGGATGGCCTATCCCATGCAGCCACATCGGGTAGATTTATTGCCACCAGGTATAGTACGAATGGTCTCCGGGTTGCTTTACCGCCCTTATCTATGAGGCACTGGACACGTTGATATCTAGCTTTTCACCATGGCCTGGCATGCAGCGCCTGCTGCGCTAGATCGTGTTGGGAATACTTCCTTTTTTCAGCCACTACAGTATTGATCGGCTGGAGGTGGTACCTGGCCTCTATTTTTCGGACGTTGCGGCGGTGCCCAACCCTTATGGCCCCGCGCTGCTCCCTAACCCACCGTAGTCGGACGAAAAGAGAGTCGGACGTGCGGGATCCATGGTGGGCCGCTTGCTGGCCTCCGTCATGGGCTGTCCCCTTGCTCGGACAAGACCCATTAACTTTATTGGTCGATTTTAGCTACTGGGCCTTTCGAGCAGGCCAGGGCCGTAGGCACCAAAGTTTTATGAACCCGACAAAGGTAATTGTCAACTTTTTACAGTGTGTTCACATGCTTACAAGATTATCACTTGATTTTGACATTTTAGTAGATAATATTTTCTCTTAGATTCACTTTTAACTCTTTTTATTACATTTTGTGGTTGTGTTATGTTACCAATTTAGCGTCATTACAATGTCTTGCATTAGGTTAGAACCAGCATATCTGAAGCTTCCTCTAGCTCATTTCAACGCATAATCGCATATATCTTATATTGATTATATTCATTGACATTATAATATTTCTTTTATTGAGAAATGGACACTTTTTTTTATTATAGTTCAATTATTAACTTTTTCTTTCTATTTTCAGTAAAAATGTCGAGTCTAGATGACTAAAGGTCATACCACTTCCTATCATATGTTACACACTTTCTGAAAAAGACTTAGAAGACAATAAGTACTCTTTCAATCTACCAGTTACCTTCTATTTATTTTTTTTTTCTTGTTTTAATGGTTATTACATTGGTTGATATATGTGTATTCTAGGTTTTGTCCCCATTGTTTCATCTCCTTCAGTTTTTTCCACATAAAATTTTTGCACTTGATTATGACATGGTAATGTTATATATTTTTTCTTAGTTCTATTGTGAGATATTTATTAAGTTTTTCTAAAAAGATATCTAATGTATTGAAAATCAAATTGCAAATATGCTCGGTGACATCGTTTATTCATTTACATTGTTTACTGAAGATTCTTAAATCTATTTCATAATAAGTTGTAAACTTTGCAGTATACGTAGGCCAACTCTTCAGGCATCCTCGCTGCTGCTCCCTTACATATGCTAGAGCACGCTACCAATATTAACATCACCTTATACATCCTGAGAGATAGGACCTGATGGAGGAGGAGGTGGTAATACGTGCCGAGAGGATGCGGTAATCACAAATTCGCCGATGCAACAGCTGTCACGGCGTTTCATTCCCATCACCTAGTAGAGGAAATGTTTAAATTTAATTAACATGTCCCTACAGCCGTGTGCTAAAATTCTGAATATGACTGAGTATGTAGCTGTACCTACTACATCAACACCGCTCACTGCATCAAAGGCAGAGGTAATCAGTAAAAAAATATTTTTAAAACAAAATACCAGTACATACCAATAAAACTGACATGGGAAAAACTGAGTTGTTTATATAGTTTTAATATAATTATGTGATTAATATATCCAAACATTATTTTTACTTATAATAATTCTTAATCTTAAGTAGGCGACGTTTGGAACAAACAATAGATCAGTTCTGTGTTGTACCTCCGAATTATGTGTGCTTATTCTCTTATAAGACCTATATCATCTCTTAAATTTTATATCTAGTTCTTACAAGTGTTTAATTAGATACATGTTAACCTTTAAAAGTAAAGAATTTTGATAAATAATAATTATTATTATTATATATTTATTATACGATTATTATTGCACCCCGTTTTTGAAATACACTGTGATACACGTATTAGTCTCTGAATCAGTGGCTGATACGCACAACACAACATAATGTATATCGAAAGCATACTTCGAAAAAAAAAATAGATACCTAAGATAAAACTTTTAGCGTCAACGCGGTGAGGGTCTCTATGATCCTACACCCGTCGACCAGCTAAAAGCGAAGCAAGCAGCAGAAGATTAAAGCCCAAATCTACAAGTAGACTTGAGAAACAGAACAAAAACTCATCACGTCATCACCTACGTGGTCCTCTTGTCTAAAACCACAAATGCAAACAGGTGAGTACATAAGGTACTCAGCAAGCTCTAACACTAAGCAAGGGTATATGTATAAATACACATTTGGTTGTAGTAAAGATAAGGCTATGGGGTTCAATTTTTACGAAAAACCAGTTTTTATGTAGGGTTCACTATAGAAGATTTTTAAAGGGAAGCGAAAACATTTAGTAGGTCGGAGCTGGGGGAGCATAAACTATTCCCACCGGTTCTCGAATTTTAACTGAAAGGGCCTCCACTATCCCATCGAGACACTTTATAAAGCACGGGCACGTACACCCACTCACATGCCAAGAATATCATAGAAAAACTAATCGTAGGGTACCCGAACAAGTAGCATGCCAATACCATGGCAACGGTCTATCCAGAAAGATTTTTACACTCTGCAGAGATTTTACACTATACCCACAGGCTATGCCTTCTTTCGTGAGAAAAAAAGCATAATGTTTACCTTGCAACTACATAGGCTTCCACAGATTCCACCCAAGACGCATCCAAGGGCTAACCGTCGGGGTTTCACCCTCCCGATGATACGACAGTATATTCTCGGAGCCGGATCGTGGAGATTTATCATAGCCACATCTTTTTCTGGTCCCCTTCTCTACACCAGGTATTACCAAACTAAAGGCTATATCCGTAGGCTTAGAGTCCCATGACGCGGGCAATTATATAGTCGAAAACCAGGCAGAGAGTTATCTCATGCCCTTCTCCTAGCCTCTTGTGTCCTACTGACCTTCTAGTGGCTCAATGTGGAATACCTACATTGCGGAGATAAGTCCCGCCCATTCGGGTTCTGTGGTTGCACATAATTGCTAAGTCGAGGACTAACGAACCGGTCCTTATATGACAGGAGCGGCGTGCTCGTCCACGACAGGTGGACCAAACTGGAGCCTACACACTATCACCATCACCATCAGTGAGCCCCACCCCACGACCAGAATCATTCATCTTCACCTAGCATAAGTTGCACTAATCCCATGACATTTTATTTTACACACAACGGCAAACACAGTTTAACGCATTTTGTAAATAAATGGTGTATGGTGTGGCGGTGCGAGGCACCGCAATTGGGGTCCTAAGCATTCTAATAACAAGACAACTTTCTGTTTGTTAAAGTATTTTAACGACAGTATCCTACGGTTAAGAAGGAGGGAGTCGTCAACGGGTAATCAAGATATTAAATATTAATGTCTAGTAACCGACACTACTATTAGTATAACAATCAATTAATTAGGATTATAACTAACACAATGTTTTAAATCAAAATACTATGCATAGCAGAATAGATAGGCACTATAGAAGCATTAAAAAAATATAGGTTAAATATGATCAAGGTGGTTAGAGCTTGCTTACAAACTCCTAATCTTCAGAGCTTGAGGTTGGAGGCTCTTCTTTAAGATCCTAATCTTCAATCTCTGGCTTCGCGTCCAATTCTTTGTGCTTCTCTCCACACGCGGTCCTTCTGGATCCTTCCGAATCTTGGCTCTTCTTTATGCTCAGCGTTATCTACGCGAAAAGAAACGTCTAATAAAACTACTGAAAAGAAACAAAGCTCGAGAAGAAGCGATAAAATCCAATGGACTCCGAACAAGAACCAAATAAACTGCGCGAAGAAAAACCTAGTGCAAGTCATGCATGATGTGGTGCTAGATATGCCTAGTGCAGCTTATGGAAAGTGTACTAGGTTTCCTGTGGTGGGTAGTTATTACAATGAGCTAGCCTACCAATATGGTTAATGGTAAGACATGTGCATGTGTAGCTCAGTGTACAGCACGATTGCCATATATTGAGAACTTAAGGCATTCGCATAGTGCATAGCGCGTCATCTTATGTAGACCTTAGCTTAATGACTAATATTAACAGTAAGTGCTTTAGCTTCTAGTTCATTTTAAGCTACATTTACTTAGAGCTCAAGTGATCACGTGGGGTATATAGTGTACCATTTAACTATCTAGTTTCTAGTGCATAGAGATTAATTATAGGAGTCTAAGCTTATAGCTAAGCTAGCATGGTTCACTGGCGTTTATGTGCAATAATGTAGGTACAATGCATATAGGTGCCATCTAATACTTTATTTAAATATAGTATGCATGAAACCTATTGTGATTAAAAGATTAATTACTTTGATTCCTAATTATTAAGGACTAATTATCTGCTTTTATTTTATAGATAAATTACTAAAGCCAATGCGTCTCTTATGTCCTAATGCATGCAGATGCAGGTAAAAGTGCCTATAGGTGCTATATTTACTTAATTCCTAACATATATGTAGGAAATCTGGTATTTAGCTACTAATTATAATATCCTAGTTTTATCTAGTTTATACAGAGCTAACCTGGTACGTGTGCTGATGCATGCTGGCTAGAGATGAGATGCATATACGGCTATTCAACATTTACTTCCTCTTATGTAGGTGATCTTAATTATTAGTGAGTGACTAATAACTAGCTATTGAGTTATTCTTGTAATTATACCATTAATGCTAATAGACGTCATGTGCACTAGCGTATGCCAATGTGTTGCACGTGCTTCCTAGTGACTAATTACTTGATTCTACAATTACAACTAAACTACTACATTAAGTAGATGACGCCAACTATGGTGGGGGTGAAGGGCGTAGCGCCATTGTTAATTATCTAACTTATACATATATGAGTGCATCACCCTAGGTGCTTAATGATTAAATACCTAGTTTAATTTATATAATTAAACTACTAAAATTACCACGTGGCACATGTGCTAATACGTGCTATTGCCTGAGTGAAAGCATGGCAGGACGTCTACGGGCTGCTATCTAAGTATTCACTTACTTTCGAATATTTAGCTATTAGTATTTAACTACTAATCATATAATTCTATCCTTAAATTAGATTACTTAGCACTAACATGGTTATACATACTAATGTGTGCTAAATAGTGAAGTCATGCTAAGGTGGGGTGCACACTAGCTATTATGAATCTATGCTTAGGAATGCATCATAATTAAAGATTTGCTCTAACAACAATTAAAACCAAAAGAAGAAACAAGCAATTAAACTCCACGTAGAACTTACTATAAAAACAAACCAGCAAGATCATATGCGGGCTGAGGTTTGAATGACTTGATGTGGTGGGGCTCGAACACGGTTCCAATGGTGCATTGGTTGCTGTGAACAGTATTAGGATGTGGCGGTGGTAAGGCAACAAGGTGCCTAGGGCTGGAGTTCAAAAAAGTCACCGTGGACACGCTACCCAGCATGTGTCCACGGCTGTCGGGTGTGTGTGCAGGTGTGAAACAGAGGACAAACCTCATGGTCACGCTACCCGGCCCGCGTCCACGGCTGCTGGACACATGCGGGCGCGGAGTGGTGAAACAGCCTCGTGGTCACATGGTTAGGGTAGTGACTTCGGCCGTCAGGTGGTCTGTGACCAGAACTGGGAAAGGCCGCAGGGACACACGGCCCGGCCTGTGTCCACGGCCAATGGGCACGTGTAGGCACGAAGTTGAGAACGATTCTCTTGGACACGATGTCTGGCCCGTGTCCTTAGTGGCTGTGTGTGGGGTCATGAAGTGTATGGAAGTCCCCGTGGACACATGGTTCGGCCAGTGTCCACGGCCTTAATCCGGTGGGTGTTAGGTGAACCGTGACGGTTTGATGGGTGCTGAAAAGTTTGGCCTAGTTATGGGTTGTGGTCATTGGGGTCCGTCCGTGTCCGCGCCCCGTGTCGGGGACGGTCGGGCGAACTGAGACCGTGCGGCAGGTCATGCCACCAGCGCCGTGTCCAGGCCTTAGGACACGTGCACAGCGTTCGACAGTGACCTCGTGGGTTCACGATTGTGACTGTGTCCCAAACTTGTTCATATTCTAGGCGTGTTAATCGGTGACGTGGATCGTGGACACGTGGGCGTGACTGTGTCCACGGCTTGGCTTGTGGTCATGGGGACGTGACCGTGTTCGGACGTGGTTCAGGGTCACAGGAACGTGGCTGTGTTCGGGCTCGGTTCGGGGTCACAGGAATGTGACCGGCCGTGTCTGTGCCCAAGGACACGCGAGTAATGCTGTGTCCGTGTCCATGTCCGTAGACACGTGGGTCGCGCGGCCCACTGGCCAGAGGCCAGATTCGGCGCTTCCTCCTTGCGCGCGCGCATGTAGCGCAGAGCTGCGTGGTGCCCTGTCCGAGCTTTGCCGACGTTGGCCGGGAACCGCAGGTGGTGAGTGCTGCGAGGCTTAGCTCGGTGGTGAGGCTGGTAAGGAGCTTGCCATTGCCGACGGCGAGCCGGGTCGGCGGCAGTGGTGTTAAAGGGGCAGCTCACGTCATGCTGAACGCGTGAGCGCAAGGATCGATCCAATCGAAATCTTGGATCACAAGGTATGAAAGTTTATAGGTGCAAGGATCTAAACATGAATATTAGGAGTTCTATGGGTCCATTTGCAATAATAGGAAAGTTCTAGGGCTCATTTGTAAGTAATAGAAAGTCCTCAAGGACCATTATGTAATTACAGGAACGAATAGGGTCTTGATGTAAAAATGAATAGGACTATACTGTAAATAAATAGGAAATTGGGGAGCTTTCTGTAAAAGGCTTTACCATGCGGCTGGGTTGAAGCCGTGCCCCCTGTTCACCGCTCGGTGGACATTGAAAAGTTCAGGGTCCTCCGTTTAAAATGGCAGGGACTAATCTGAATAATCAAAGGACCAGCAGGGACTAATTGGATCGGGTGGCCTGGTCCTCATGGAATAACCGTGGGCTGTGTCCACGTTCTGTGGATGGCGCGGCTAGAGCCAGTCCACGCGCTCCGCTATGAGCTGCAGTGGCGGCCAGGTGGCAGACGACTGGAGGGCCTCAGGTTCTAGGCTTTGCAGCACAAGGGCGATGCTGGAGGGCTCCCTGTGGGGTCAACCGGGCCAGGGAGGCACCCTGTAGTGCCGGCACCGGCCAGGGGCAGTGCATGGCACCAGCGTGCGGCACCAAGCGGCAGGAGGCCGGGGCGGCCTTGGGGCTCCAACGGAGGAGAGGCAGGGCAGCGTGGTGAAGCTCCCCACGGTCTCAGGAGAGCCAGAGAGGCGCGGCTCTGCGTCGGCGATGGAGAGTGTGCAACGCACCATAGCGGCGCCCAGTGCCAGGACAGTAGGAGCATCGGGGAAATACAGGACATAGGCACAGGAGAGGCGAGGGAGGTCGCTGAAGCTCGTTGCGAGCCCTGCGGCGCCGGAAAGCAGCTGGTTGCCGGCCATGGAGGGCGCGGCCCGCAACGGCGGCGCACGGCGAGGGCCCTTGCCCGGACGAATTTTGCTGGAATCAGCGAGGCTCGGGGAAAGGGGTGCTCTGTAGGTGGCGCACACGGCGTTCAGAGGGGAAAGGCTCGCCGGAGTAGACGGATTCCGGTGACGGCCGGGCAAGAGGCGATAGCCAGCGGTGAGCGCTCTGGGAGCAGGGTGGAAGTGAAGCTCGGTCGAGGCCAGAGGTGGTCGAATGGGCTCAACTCCACTGCAAGTCGTACGCATGCGGCGCGTGTACAAGCACACGACAGCAACGAAGGGCACATGTGCCGCGAGTGGCCGGGTGCGTGGCACCGCACGCACCGGCGTTCGTGCCAGGCGATGCGTGTGGAGTGGAGGGAGGAGAGAGAAGGTGTGCAGTGCTGGGCTCGCTTGGGCCAAGCGCAAAAGGAGGGGGCAGCAGCCCACGTTGGGAGAGGAGAAGAGGTTGGGCCGGCCAGGGAAAGGAGGAGGAGAAAGGAAGGGCGGCCCGCTACCAAAATTTGGATTTTGGAATTTTGTCTATTTTGCTTTGAATTCAAAGGTGTTGAATAGATTTGGACTTCCAAAAGAATTTGGTAGGATATAAGATTTAAATCCAAAGCAAGGAAACAAATGGTAAAAACAAATAAAACAAAAGAGTCAAACACTTGTCACACTTTCAAATTTTAATATTTTGAAAATTTCAAATTAGTAATGTTTTAATTTAGTGAGGATTTTGCCTTTGTAAATAGGAAGGAAATGAGAAGATGAGAAGAAGGAAAATTTGTTAGGGTGAATGGTAGAAAAACAAAATTGAATTTCACATTTTTAAATTCGTCCTAAAATTTGGGATGTCACAATTATAGAGTTTCCTTATAGTTTAAGTGATTAATTGAAAAGTTAAACTTTGACAACATATAGGAAACCGTGAAAAGTGAATAAATGACAGTAGAAGTTAATAACACAATTTTGATAATACATGCATACTTGTTATGTCTAATCACGTTGATGTATTTTAGTTTATTCAAAAAATTATTTATA
>BCLH01000404.1:24103-40987 GCA_001602315.1 Zoysia pacifica
ACTGGTATGTATTATATGATTTGGTAAATGTATATATCAATAAATAGAGCTTAATGATTATCATAGATGCTTATGATATTTTTATAGTATATTTGTATGGATTTGAATCCAATGGCAATGAAAGTAAGGTATGTTGTAATGAATTTTATATAAGTATATAACGATGTAAATATGTTATGAATATTCTGATGCTGCATGATGAGATCTCTATTTGTGTACGAGATATGCAATTTAAAAACTTAATTTATAATGATATTTGACATATTGCTTGGTCTTATCTAGCTATTTGTAGCCATATATCTCTTTGGTGGCTTGTCATTATATTCTTATTTTTTTTTATCGATATATTTATAAAATGGAGGTTGTTCATGCACTTCCTATTGTTTTGTATATGAGATATGTGATTTGCAAAATTAATTTATAATAATATGAGTGAAACATGGAGATGAAATCCATTTTCTTCAGGGCATGTGTACTGGCCTACTAGATATTTATAATATCTAGATAAAGAAGTCCAGTAAATATCCACTCATCAAGTGTGCTGGATATTTATCACATCTAGATAAATATTTAGATAGTAATAATATCTAGATAAAGAAGGCAACATGTATACATGTTACTCATTGGATATCTTAGACTTCAAAATCAATTCTTTATCCATGTAGATGTTACTTCCTGGATAAACAAGTCTGTTTTCTACTGGGCAAGCCTATTGTATATTTATTGGTTAAGATGTTTATTGTATGTACATGTTGCTGCAACCCACTCATCTGTTCTTGAACCTGAAATTTATGTTCTTATGTTGACAATGGCAGGGCTTCTTCGCTAATTATGTCATATTCAAAGGCTGACTGTCTGAGTGGAGCACAGTATAAAGGTATTAGCTCTTAGAAGTTGCCAAAAGCTTATTTTACAGATTATTAGTTTATCAGTTTCTCAGAACGAACTAAAAGCAGTTTATTTTGAGCAGTTTTCACCAACTATTCTGCTACGCCAGCCATAGAAACCAAGATGTTGAGAAAATTGCATGGCTTATGGGCACCACATATGAAGGTCTTCTCTTGCATTGCTTGGTCGAAGTCTAGCACACCTAGCTGCTCGCCACACCTGGGCGGCAGCCTCGCGTGGTGTCATGCAAAGGGGAGAAAATGTGGAAGAAAGTGTCAATGAATTTAGTAAATCACATAAAAGTGCTTGCTTATGCTATCAAGAACCAAAAGTGATAATTATTTTGATAAATTTATTGGAAGCTAAAATGCAACTAAAAGAAAACAGGTGGAGTAATGATTTGTTTGGTAGTATATATTATGAGACTGCCTTTGTAATTGATTATAGTAACTCATATTATACCATCTACCAAACACTTAAAAACTCATTGTCACCTATAACTATTGCAAATATTCCATATTAGTTTTTTACCACTGCTACCTTTTCATCACCTATAATACATATTCCATAAACTTTTAGCAAAACAGTTTTTAGGATACGTAAAGGTTATTTTTAGACATTCAGAGTGGTTGGCTGCAGCAGATGCTGTAAAACCAATGCTTTATAATTGCTTTTCCTCCAATTCTCTTGTCTTTTTGCACAAACACTTTCCATTTTCAGGCCAACAACACTCAAATTTTTCATGTTTCAAACAGACATGATTCAATCATATTTTTAAAATCAACAATTAAAAGTTAAAATTCAACTTCAAATGCAAATCCAAATTTATTGGAATGATGTGGTGCGCAGGCAAGAACACACTGTTGCAGGGCTTTAGGGCAACGACGTGGTGCACAGGCAGGTGCGTGCTACGGCAGCCGTGGCGCGTCACTCAAGCGGTGAAGGGATGTAGGGGTGCAGGGCAGCGTGACGAGGATGCAAGGTGGCAACAAAGGGTGGGGCCAGGGTTCCGAGCAGGAAACAGGCGGCGCATCGGGAGGGCGATGCACTAAGCAGGCGTGCAGGGGTAGGGCGCTGTGATGGGCTTGCGATGAGGGGCAAGGGCGGGGCAGTGCAGTGGCTGTGCAGGGAGGGGGCTTCATGCCAATCCGAAATGCATATACATGCCCTGTTTGACACAGCTGAAATTTGTTTAAAAAAAGCCGCTCATTTTTACAGCTGGTAAAAAGTAGCTGAAAAATAAGCTGTTGTTTAGTTCATTCTGAGAAGCTGCGGAACTAATATGCTATAAAATAAGTTTGCTGCTTGGTACAGCTTCTGTTTATTTCTGTGAATAAGCTGAAAATAAGCTGTGCCAAATAGGGTCACAACACCGGATACAACAAGACCCTTAATGCTTTAATACACCAAGTCTCAGAGCATTTCCAGCAGATGCTTTAAATAATCTTGTACTTTAAAATTTGATAATATACAACACAAAAATGCTCTAGCAGATGCTTTAAAAGGGTTTGATAATGTAAAAAATTTTAAAGATCCTTCATATAGTTGTTCCTTTGTACATTATATTTAAAGCATGCAACATGGTTCTTTATCATAGTTTGTGCTTGGGAGGAGCCCAACTGCCACTCTTATCGCTAGCTTCACCATAATATCTGATCACTCAAGCTAACCGTTTCACCATCGGAGCTTGCTATGTATCCACAGAACCTCGCCGCTTAGATCTCGGACCCTCCACCATCGCTCGTCGTCATCTAGTCATGTATTTTATCATTGCCAACCCGAATCTAGACAGTCGTCTCCAAACTGGACGTCCACCATGGTCATGGTTTGTCTCCACCCCTGATCATCGAAGCCATGCGTGTGCACTGTTTCTTTTTCATCCTTCCTGAATACGACGTGTTGCAGTAGGCATCGTGGAAGAGCATGGCTCGTCGGCATCCTCAGGTGACGGCAACGGCAACGTCATGGATGCTGTGAGCAAAGCGCATAAGGTGTTTGTGTTCACATTGGTGTGGTGCTCGTGTTGGCAAGCTCATAGGGCTAGACAATAAGCTGCTGCTTATCATCTTAAATGCCATCCTCGGAAACAGCTTTGGCCTTGGTTAAAGAGTGGAGCTCGCCGATCTTGCTGGGCATCCAAAACTAGTGCTCACCATACCGGTTTGTACCTGTGCCGCCTCATACCTGTGGCTACTGATCCTCCAAGCTTCTCGTCGGTGAAGTTCCTGTGCTCGACACCGTCGACGCTCAAACATGATGAGTGATTTTTAGGTACTCGATGAATTGCCACAAAGATAGAAACAATAATAAAGCATCAGTTTTAGAGCACCTGTTAGAGCACAACCCTTAGAATCTTTAAAAATGGAAGCTACAGAATCTTTAAAATTAATTTTAAAGCACCACTTTTAGAGAACCTGCTGGAGATGCTCTCAGTCCAGGATCTCTTAAAATTTTTAAAGCAGATCACTCTTTAAAACACCTACTGGAGGAAGCTTATGCTTTATATTTTAAGATTTTAAAGAGCGGGATCTTTTTGAAGCATCTACAGGAGATGCTCTACTTGGATCCCAACATATGCTTCAAAATTAAGGATGAAAACGGTACGCGAAAATCCAGTTCCGGCCAGTTCCTCTATACTGTATTATGTAATTTTTATCGCTCATTTTCGATTTCGAATATGATAAACAAGAACGGTCGAAAAAGGGATAAAAAATGGTTAGACTTTCTCTACCTGTTTTACACCAGGATCCCGCTTTTAAATGGGATTATCTTGTTTTTCATCTCGTTTACTCTTATACCGGAAAACAGCCCATAAGCCTATTCAAAAAGCCTCCTGGGCGCAGCCTGCCTTTTCACCCCCACGACAGCCCAGTGCTGCCCAACCACGTCTCGCCCACGGGCCCGCCGTCCGCAGCATCGCATTCCCCGGTGCCCGCACGCTTCTCTTCCACCGCGCTGTCCGTGTCACCGATCAAATCCTGTCGCCCCGTCTGCGTTGCCGTCCGTATCCCTGTCTACAGCGCCCCCATGCTGCCTCCCCGTGTTGCACGTCCAGGCCAACTGTCGAGGAGTCAGATCACTACTGTGCATACGCTATACTAGTACTACTAAGAAAGAACTACACAGTTATAAGAAACAAAAAAAAAATTAGGGACATTTGCATATTTAGCTCTCTTTCGAAGGTTAATAGCCAATTTAATCCTGTTTTTTTTACTTTGCTTATTTGACTTTATTTGTTACCTAAATAGACAATTTGACCCTCATTTGCTGAAAAAAAGTTCAAATAAGCAAAGTTTTAGTCAAATTGGCTATTTGCAGTCGAAAAGCAGAGCCAAATAAGCAAAGTTAACAAAAAGATCAAATTGGCTATTAGACTTTAAAACAAGGTCATACAAGCAATTATCTCAAAAATTTATATGTCATTATGTATTTAATGCGAACAATGTTCTCGATTTAATTACCGCTTCCCAACCGATATCAACGTCTTACCGGCGGAATTGTTTCATTTTTTGAGTTCTCGAAATCTTCCCGATCATCTTCGCTATTGCTTTTTTCGTTTTCATTTTTGTCCGGTTAAATAAATATGAAAATGAAAATGGCCATGTGTTTTCACGATCATTCCGTCCATCTTCGTCTCTATTTAAAATATAAGAATATAAAACACTGCATTGCTCAAGTAGATGTTTTACATGGGTATGGTGCTTTAAAAATTTTAGAGATCATGTAGATTTCTCCTTGTTGTTTTATATTTAGAGCACTATGACGGTTGATTTATCCTGTGCCTTTATCCAATTCGATGCGCAAATCTGTTTTTCTTCCCTCCCGATGCTACATTGCCCCCATTCGTCACTCTGCCGGACCCATCCACACCCTGCCCTAGCTCGACGCGCCTCCTCCTCCTCCTCCGTTGCCACCCACCCTTATGAATGTGTCCTCGGGATCCCCTGTTCAGAATGCCGGTGAAGTACCCGCTATTCTGGAAGATCACTACATATATGGAAGCGTTGCTATCACTAGAGGTCACCGACATCGACCGAGCGAACAATCAGCCGTGATGGTGAGCAATGAGCATAATTGAACACTCAACCCGCGGGACCTTCCATCCTCTCCGCCCGCAGCTCGCCACGCCAGCGTGAGCGGTGTCCTGGCAATCGTCGCCCTCCGCTCCAGCTTTAGTTCAAATCTTAAAAATAATCTATACATACTTATAAATTTGAACAAAATTTAGCTCTCGCAGCTACCTATTTGCAGCATCCTACCTGCCGCCGCATATCCTCCTGTACGTTCTCCCAAACCGTGGGCCGCCGGAGTGCTTCCCACATTGTCAGGCCGTGAGATGAGGTCCTCATGGGACTCTCCGGCCCATGGTCGCAGTACAGTAACAGGCCATAAGAAAAAGAAAAATGCAACCCCACGGTCCCACCGTCGTCGGATCATCGGGTGAAGGGCCTCCCTGCAAATTGAAGTTTTCGGAGCTGCCCCAAAAATAAATAAAAAAATTCGGGTCTTCACCACGGCGGCGGCTGCTACCACCATTTCGTCCTTCTCGACCACCAACGGCCACTCCGCGTACTACGAACTTTTTTTATAAGGTGTGATTAAAATATTATAGTCATTTTGTCATACAATATTCTTAAATTTTTGCGATGTTTTAAAGATAAATACTCGAAATTGCAGTGTCTTACAAACAAAATCAAGTTAAATAGTGTGTTTTAAGACAATACTACCCCTGTATACAAATTTTTCTTCTATTATTGATTATTATCTTTCATAAAGAATGGCACATAGAGTTATGTTTTCAGGCTTTACATCGCTGAAATTGGGTTGTTTGTTCTTGGTGTGATGATCCGAATTGTATAATATGTAGTTCATTATAATAATATATAGCCATGAAATGATGTTTCTTCAAATGCTACTCTCTACATTCCTTTTTAGTTGTTATTTTAAATGTGGACACGAGAATTAAGGATAATGAAAAAAGTGGTATGTACTGAAAACGAGAAGAAAAAAGATAGAGATAAGTATGTATTAAAAATAAATAAAGGTGTATATGGGAGTGATAGTGACGAGTACTCCCTTCATTTTTTAATTGTTACCATCAACTTTGATCATTTATCTTATAGAAAAAATTAATAAATATCATATATTTTGATATAATTTAATTTATCATTTGAGTTATTTGAATAACAACTTAAAATTTGACACATTCGAGTAAATTTTTTTAAGAAGACGAATAATCAAATTTGATTGTAAAAGTCAATAGCGACATCAATTAAAGAATAGAGAGAGTAAGTGAGAAAAACTTGTGGTCTCTAGTATAACAAGTAATTGGGACGGATGTAATACCAAATATGACCAATTTCATAACTTACTAATAATGGCAAATAGCTCAGCTGGAAACAATTACTCCATCCGTTCTTTAATTGATGTCGCTGTTGACTTTTAAATTCAACTTTGATCATTTGTCTTATTAAAAATTTTTTTTTGACCAATTTCATATATGTTGATATAATTTGATTTATCATTAGAATTACTTGAATTACAACTTGAAATTTTACACATTCCAACAAATTTTTTTGAATAAGACAAATAGTCAAAGTTGATTGTAAAAATCAACGGCGACATCATCTTAAAACCGGAGGGAGTATACGAAAACAGATGCAATTAATCATGATTCATTTTGGAGTAGATCAAACATTGTGTTGAATCCACACCAGAAGCTAAGCAGGGTGGAATAATCATCCCATGCCCCATGCCGCATGCCACCTAGGCAAGGAATACCCTTCTCAATATCTGCAGACCCAGAGGCCACATGCCACTTGTCACACCGGACCCATCACCAAGTGGATAATACTTGCCAGGTGTGCAAACCCTCAGCCAATGGGGTTGGAGCAAGCCTCACCCTATCCACACGCCCACCACAAGCCACGCAGCATCGTTTTCCCGCCGCACCATCTCCCCCCGTCGATCAAAAACAAAACCATCACCACCCCACTCCCTGCTGCCAATCAACCAACCAAGTACGTCCACGAGCACACGCATCGACCAAGAAGGCGCATCGATCAGGGAGAGGACATGGCCGGCGTGAACTCCAGCGTCGTCGGGCTCAAGCCCGCCGCGGCGGTGCCGCAGGCAGCTACAGCCGCCTCGTCGCCGGCAAAGAGGGTGTCGGTCGCGCCCGAGGGCCGGCGCGCGGCGCTCCTCGGCCTGGCCACCGTCGTGGCCGTCGCGGCCTCCACCGGGTCGGCCAAGGCCGGGATCATCGACGAGTACCTCGAGAAGAGCAAGGCCAACAAGGTACGTATGCTCCTTAAGTTGAGGATATATATATATATGTTTATTAGTTCGTCTTCGTGCGTTTGTTGGTGTTGTTGACTGAATCGACATTGTTGCTCCTACGAATGCGATCAGGAGCTGAACGACAAGAAGAGGCTGGCCACCAGCGGCGCCAACTTCGCGCGCGCCTACACCGTCGAGTTCGGGAGCTGCCAGTTCCCCTACAACTTCACCGGGTGCCAGGACCTCGCCAAGCAGAAGGTTCAGAGCAAATTCACACTACCTCACATAATCTGCACACCGTCTCTTTCTTCTTCGGATGATCTGGGTTCTTATCGTTTACCATGCATGGCTCTCCATTTATTGTCACTGCAGAAAGTGCCGTTCATATCTGACGACCTCGAGATCGAGTGCGAGGGAAAGGAGAAGTACAAGTGCGGCTCAAATGTCTTCTGGAAGTGGTGATGGAGCATTTGACTTCTGTTGGCCAGGAACTCTGTATACCTAGATGCCTGAAGTTCAGAAAACATTTGTGTGTAACTTGTTGTATTTGTACCATCTCATGCGATCATGAACATCTTGGGAAGCGTGAAATGCAGCATCCGGTCTTGATTTCTTCGCATTTCGCATCATAAGTTTTGCATACAAAAGGAGGATGAGCTTGACGGTTAAACGAGGGGCCAGATAGACGCTGTTTTCTCCCCTTGCGACCTGATACACGAATGCCGGAATCATACAACATATACACTGTTTTAGCAACTTCACAGCAATTCCTTCTATTTTCTTTCAGAAATGCAGCTATAAAAATGAGATTTGTTGAAGTGCTTGAGAGGACTGAAAGTACCTCCCTCTCCTTAATTAATCTCAGTTATTAATTTTTAAAAATTAGTACCGAGCATACTATTTTGGTACATCTTCCTATTTTTCACCATCAAATCTGATCAAATAGATGATTGTGATTAACTTCAATCAACATCTGTAAAACCAGTATTTTTTAGAGTCCAGTGAAAGAATCAGGTTACACTCAGAACTAGCCCTTGAAACAAGATGTGGAACCCAATGCAAATAGTGGCCAAGCTGGGTTCTGACAATGGAAATTGTGGCCCCAATGCACTGCTAATATCTATTTCGTATTAAGCAATTAGCTGGGAAAAACCAAAATCTCCAACAGGCCTGCTGCAGCGGAATCTGTTGAATTCAGAAAGTATGGAAGTGTATATCCTATCAGAGCGAAATTCAGGACAAAGTGAAGGCATCGGTTGATCAGAGCTGAACAAGCTCTGTTACTCCAATTGAGGTGAAAAATAAGTTGCAGTTAAACTACTACTCCCTCCATCCCAGAAAAATGTCATTTTTGGTCATCATGCGGCTCCCAACGACTGAATCATTTAACGTTCCCACCCTTATTCACTGCGCTGCCTTTCTCCTTCCTCGCTCCCTCTCCCACCAAGCCTGCCTCCGCTATAGGAGCGCCTGGCAATAACGCGCAACCGAGGATGAAGGGGATGACGGTGACGGGGGTGGAGCTCCTCCGGCAGTCGCCGTCGCCGCGCCGCCCGTCCTTCCCGTAATCGCTCGTCGTCACCACGCGGCCCGTCCTGGCAGCCGTCGCTCGTCATCGCAGCGCCGCCCGTCCTGGCTGCCGTCCCTACTAGTCGTCGCTGCGTTGCCCGTCCAGGATCCCTAGGAGAGGGGCGGAACTGGTCAGGAGGTGGGGACCAGCCGGAGCTCGCCGGGGAGGGGACAGTGAAGCCAGAGCTTGCCGCGCGTAGGGGGAGGCGGTGGGACCGGCCGAAGCTCGCTGGGAGGTGGTGCAGAGGTGGAGAAGCTGGATCTTGTCGGAGAGAGGGGCCGCTTGGAGCTCCTCTGGATGAGGCCGAACGAAGCGAAAGGAGTAAATGCTTGTCAGGATTGCCGGTGCCGATGACACTTTTAGGGTCTGTTCGGTTTGTATGGAATAGGAGAGGATCGAGTGGAACGAGGTGAGAGAGTAATAGATTCAATCTCTCTCTAATCAAGTGGATTTGATAATAACTAAACAAGCTTTTAATGAGATGTTTTTTGAACGCTCTAACGTCAATTGAACTGGGACGGAGGGAGTACTTATAGAACTAACTCACGTTCCGTAATTTTAAGAAACAACATCATGCCACACTGCATGTTATTGGGTACTCCAGCCAATTATGCACCATGACACGCTCTCTTCGTGGCCTCATCTTGCATAAGCTCCCTTGGAAGCATTCTTCCCGTGATATGTTAACTGTCCACCAACAGGTCACGACCAGGATTAAGTCCCCATCCCCCCTCACCCACCCACCCCTAATCATGATGTGACCCAAGATCATGAACACCTAATATATGCCGCATCGTTCCTATATGATTTCCCCACTGGCAATGTGTTAGGTGCGCTAATGGATCGAAGGAGAAGCAGGGGAAGAGGAAGAACCGAGCAAGAACAGGAAGAACAGGAGAGAAGCAGGGGAATAGGCTGGCACAGGTTGTTGCATAGTTTGTTATTTGATACCCCTGCGATGACAGAGTTTGCGGGTATTTATCGAGTACATGCTCAACCGAGCTCACGCCACGTTACAACCATTCGGGCCTACAGACACACATATTAGCGGTAACACGACGCTTATCCACACTGCGCTGTGCAAGACTGGCGTTGTCGGATGAGCTACAGTGCTCCTGTGTTCGGCCGCCTCCGTTGTCGGATATTCATCAGATTTAGTAATGTCCTCTCCTGCTTTAGAAGCTGGTTGACCCCAAGCAGGCGCCAACGGAAAACGACGCTTCAGAGGATCCAAACCTTCCCATGATGCCAGAGAGGAATCCAAATGTGACCATTGAATCAGTCCTTGTTCAACCGAACTTGCACCACGAGAAATGATGCGGTGATCCAGCACTTTCAAAGGCACCTGAAATGGTTCCAGCGATAGTAGCACTGCATTGCAATACTGAGAACGAGGAACGAACTGGCGCAATTGAGAAACATGAAACACTGGGTGCACGGAAGAAGAATCAGGTAGCTCCAGCTTGTAAGCCACTTCCCCAATCTTCTGCAAGACACGAAAAGGACCAAAGTAGCGAAAAGACAATTTGTGATCGGCTCTGGTAGCGACAAAGGATTGCACATACAGCTGCAGCTTCACAAAAACACTATCTCCAACAGCGAAAACACGTTCAACATGCTTTTTATCAGACTGAAACTTCATCCTTTGCTGAGCTCTATGCAAATGAAGTTTCACTGCCCTCAACATCAGCTCACGATTATCCAACCATTGTTGCAAGTCAGGAGAGTGACAGGTATCAGCAACTTGAATCCCAAAGTGTCGAGGAGCACGGCCATAGACCACTTCTAAAGGAGATTTACCCAAAGCAGTGTGGAAAGCAGTGTTGTACCAAAACTCTGCCAACGTGATCCAATGAAGCCACTTTGTGAGGACAGGAATGAACAAAACACCTCAAATAAGTTTCAACACTTTGGTTAACTCTTTCAGTTTGCCCATCCGACTGAGTACAATATGCCGAACTCATTTGTAATGTGGTACCAATGAGCCTGAACAATTCTTGCCAAAAAGTGCTAGTAAAGAAGCAGTCCCTGTCAGAGATTATGGCTTGGGGCATACCATGGAGTCTGTAGACCGTATCCAAGAAGGCTTTAACTACTTTGGCAGCAGTGAAAGGGTGCAACAAAGGTATAAAATGAGCATAGCGAGAGAACTTGTCTACCACCACCATGAGACAGTTTGCTGAAGCAGAATGAGGTAAACCTTCAATAAGTCCATGGACACCACTTGCCAAGCATGAGAGGGCACTAGCAATGGCTGAAGCAGTCCAGGATATCTGCATCTTTCCGGCTTAGCTTGCTGGCAAGTGACACAAGAAGCTATAAATTGCTTTACTGCCAACTTCATACCAGGCCAACAAAACAATTGTTTCATCCTGCAGTAAGTCACACAGAAACCAGAGTGACCCCCTAAGGCACTCTCATGCAAAGCTTGAATCAAACATTGCTGCAACTGAACATCATTGCCAATATATATTCTAGTACCATAGCGAAGCACACCTGACTGTAAAGAAAACTTGCTATCAGATGCACCAGAGATAGCCAATTGTGCCAACAAGGAACTAGCAACAGCATCCTGCTCATAACTGTGTAACACTTCAGTGAGCCACTGAGGAACTATAGTAGAGATAGATAAAAGCTGGCTGGACACAACGGGCCTGCGAGACAAAGCATCAGCATCACCATTATCCACAGCTTTCTTATATACAATCTTGTATTGAAGTCCAAGGAGCTTAGTGAAAACTTTCTTCTGCCACATAGTGTTCAGTCTCTGTTCATTGGGATGGATCAAACTATATTGGTCAGTGAAAATGAAAAATTCGGCATGCTGAAAGTAAGAACGCCACTGATCAACAGCAATGACAATAGCCATATACTCCTTCTTATAGGTTGATAAACCTCTCAACTTGGGGCCCAATGTTTTACTAATGAAAGCCAGAGGATGACCATTTAGCAACAAGACAGCTCCTACACCAAACTCACATGCATTTGTCTCAATGCCAAAAGGGACAGTAATGTAAAGAAAGAACAGAGCTGAACACAGAGCATCTTTCAAAGACTGAAAAGCTTCAGAATGAGAAGAAGTCCACACAAATAATGAATGCTTCCTGAGCAGGTCAGTAAGGGGCCTGCTAATACTACCAAAATGCTTCACAAATTATTTTGTAATAACCTGCTAAGCCCAGGAAACTCCTCAACTCCTTGACATTGGTGGGAAGAGGCCAAGCTTTAACAGCATCAACTTTAGCAGGGTCAGTAGCAAATTCCTTACTGCTTATCACATGACCAAGATAAGCAATCTGTTCTTGAGCAAAAGAACATTTCGACAGTTTAACCTGCCATTGATCCTACCTCAATAGCTGAAATACAGCAGCAATATGCTGGAGATGCAACTCCCAAGAAGAATTTAAATGATTATGTCATCAAAGAATACTAACACACATTTTCTTAGAAGAGGTGCTAAAGTAATATTCATAGCCCCTTGAAATGTACCAGGAGCTCCACATAAGCCAAAAGCCATCACTAAAAACTCAAAATGACCATGATGGGTCTAGAAGGCAGTTTTGTACTCCTCTCCAGCAGCCATACGAATTTGGTGATACCCTGACCAGAGATCCAAGCTGGAAAACCAACAAGTTGAGGACAGTTCATCCAAAATTCATCTATCACAGGCATATGGTACTTAGTTTTTTGAGTAATAGTATTAAGATGCCTATAGTCCACATAAAAATGATAAGATCCATCTTTCTTCTTAACAAGTAGTACAGAAGAAGAGAATGGACTTGTACTAGGCTGGATAATACCTGCTGAAAGCATCTCAGCAACTTGTTGCTCAATTTCAGTCTTCAAATGAGGTGAAAATATGTAAGGCCTGACAGACACCGGTTTTGCTCCTGCTATCAACGGTATGTGATGATCACAAGCTCTGGAAGGTGGTAAACATTGAGGGTTCAGGAATACATCCTTGAACTGATGCAGCAAGGACTATATAGCAGAGGAAATGACAAAATCATCTGATGTACATCGACAGTAAGGTCACTGACAGCAAACAGCTGAATGACTAAACAAACAGGCACCTCTGGAAGATGACCCTGAAGAGTGATCTTCCCCTGTAAATAAGGTATCTCCAACCACTTAAGCCCCCAATGCACTGTCATAGGACTATGAACAGTTAGCCAATCCATGCCAAGAATCAAGTCATAACAAGATAGTGGTAAAACCTTCAGGGAATGGCAGAATTCATAACCATCCAAAAACCATACTGCATTGACCAGTTCAGCAGTACAAGACAATGTAGCTCCATTAGCAACATGCACACTGAAGGGGAAAGATGTGGCTGTGCACCCACCAACTGTATCAGCCATTACAGAATTCAGAAATGAATGAGAGCTGCCTGAATCCACTAACACCGATATAGTATGATCACCAATAGCCCCTTGTAACTTCAGTGTTTTAGATGATTCTACACCAGTCAGAGCTGCCACAGACAACATCATACATCTGTCTCAGTAACCGACTGCCCAGATGAACCACCCACTACCTCATCCACATGAAACAGATCCAAAACCTCCTGTAACACGTGTAACTGTACTGAAGAAGAACAACGATGACCACGAAACCACTTTTCAGCACATTTATCACACAACCCCCTAGCTCTCCTATAAGCACGCAAGGCACTCATCTTGTCATCAACAGAACGGTTCTGAGGCACATCAGAACTAGCAGGAGTTAATTTGTTATCATGTTTAGGAGGTAACGGTAGAGCATGAGGTACTTTAGATTGAGAGGACGAAGCAGCAAAAAACAAATCAGGACGTTTATACTCAGAACGCCGCACTGTTTTCACTGCTTCCTCTTTGAGCTGAGCCAACACATAAGCTGTATCCAAGTCTTGGGGCCTCTGAAGCAAAATAGCCGAACGCAAATCCTCACGTAACCCATCAATAAATTGCATCGTGTAATAGCGTGGGTCGGTGACTGACTCATAAGCTGTAAGCTGATCAACCAACCCCCCAAACACTTCGACATACTCATGCATCGAAGCAGTCTGACGAATGTGGAACAACTGCCTGATCAAATGATCATGATGATCCTTGGCGAAACGCTCATGCAGTAAGGAACAAAAGTCATTCCACTTCATGTAGCGAACACGGCGTTCCAACGAGCTGCCAATCCCACGAAATGCATACAAGCCACACGGATTCATAGATCAGGATCAACTTGATACATCTCAAAGTAGTCCTCACAACGAATCTGCCATAACTTTGGATTCTCACCATCGAATGATGGGAACGTAATTTTTGGCAATTTGCAGTGAGAAAACTGAGAAATAGAACGTTGAGAGGAAGACTGAAACTGACCCATATCCTGAGAAGACTTCTTAGATGCATGTACATCAGAATTCAAGTTCTGTTTTGGAAGAGCATGCGTAAACACCGAACCAAAACCAGAACCAGTCGAGCCCAAAGCGATACACAAATCATTATGCTCCAACGAAGGGACTGCAGAAGCCGATGGTGCAACTGACGGAGTACAACGAAACACACCTGAAGGCGACTGCGACTCCTTCACCTCTCGCTGGAAGAAGGTGTTCAACTTCGTCAACTCGAGTTTGACGTTTGACAACTTCGATTCCACCTCAGGTTTCCACTCGTCGAAGGAGCGATTGAAGGTAGCCGCGGCAGATTCCAGCGCCTCCACCCGATCGTCCCTCTTCTGGTCCGCAACTGCCATCTTGGAGAGACGCGCAGACCACTTGTTGTTGTTGTCGGTGAAACCGCGGGTGATCTCCTCACGAACTTGCTTCATGAACTCCTCGAGAACCAGCTTGGTGTTAGGCTCCATCGCACCCAGCAACTTCTGTCAGCGCGTGATCGTGCTCTTCCAAGATGTCGCAGGAACGGTGTCTTTGATTCCAGATGTTAGGTGGCGCTAATGGATCGAAGGAGAGAAGCAGGGGAAGAGGAAGAACAGAGTGAGAACATGTAAGACCCCCTTTTCAAAAAGAAGCGTCTATGTGCCACCTGTACCATTCTCTGGATCCGTAGCTGGTACGCACATTCAGAACAAAATGGTATTTATCACACGTACTTTATTACATCGCCCTAAACCTAAAAAGTTTGACAAACAAGTCTAAAGTACAAGCATGAGTCGGCACAGCGACTCCAAGAAAACCACACCTATGCTATACACACTCCACAGGCAACTTGACGGCGGACGAGACTTCTACTCTTCATAGTCAGCATCTTCTTCGTCATCCTCGTCTTCTGAGCAAAAGTAGCAACAACGGAAGGAGTGAGTACAGAGGTACTTAGCAAGTCCTAACAAGAAATAGGTAAGGGGTTTCTCCGTAGCGAAACAAGGAAAGCTTGGGGTAAAGTTTTGCGGAAAGCATGTTTTCATACCGGCTCCCTACTAGAAGAGAATTTAAAGTAGAGAGAAGAGCATTTGCTATATTTTAGTAGAGTGGACCTGGGAAAGGTTTGCACTCCTCTTCGCAGTTCCCAAGTTTTATATTGGGCGCAAACACTCTCGCGCCGGCCCTAGGCACATAGCCACGTAATTTCCAAAACACGGGTTGCTACACCCACTCACGCATCAAGGCAATCCATAAAGTCTAATCGTAGGGCGTCCGAACAGTAGCATGTCAATACCGTGACAACGGCCTATCCGGAAGGATTTTTAACTCTGCAGAGGTTGTACACTGTACCCACAGGTTATGCTACTCCTGATCATTAGAGCTACATAACGCCTATCCACATCTACACAGTTTTTCACAGATTCAACTCAAAGTGCAAACAGGAGCCATCCCTCAGGGTTTTCCAGGCCGTCGATGACGCGTCGGTACATTCCCGGAGCCGGGTCATGAATATCCACCCCATTCACACCTTTTCCTGGTCCCTTCAATCTCGAGTATTACCAAACCAGGGGCTATATCCGTGGACTTACGCTCTCATGACGCGGGCAATTACCGTCGAAGGTCAGGCAACGAGTCATCTCACGCCCTTCTCCTGTTCCCTTGTGTCTTCACTACCGACCCCCCAGTGGTTCGATGTGGAAAGAATACGTAGAGAGAATAAGTCCTGCCCAAAAAGTACAAGTTCTGTGGTTGCACGGGGATTACTAAGTCGAGGGCTAACGAATCGGTCCTTATATGGCAGGGGTGGCGGTCTCATCCACGGCAGTGGACCATAGCGAAGCCTACACACTTATCACCATCACCTCAGGTGAGCCCCACCCCACGGCCAGAAACGTCCCCTCTTCACCTAGCATCAGTTGTTCTAATCCCATCCCTTTTGTTTATACTCACACCACCAAACTCTTATAACTCGTTTTGTAAATTAATGATAGATGGTGTGGCGGTGTAGAGCACCGCAGATGTGGTCCTAAGCAGTTCTAGTAACAAGGTAGTATCCGTTCCGTAAAACTAACTAGGAACGTAAATTCCTACAGTTTTTAAGGACACGTCAGTAATGGTTTTCAATGGAAATATCTATATTTATACAACAAGTTACTGACATAAATATAAATACCTGAGATCCAGTAGGTATTAAACTACACAATGTTTAACACATTCCAAAGTAGGCTAGCATCGCTGTCTATCGGTGCGGTAAATAAAACATGGGTTCAATGGGCTTAAGATGGGTTAGGACTTGCCTTCAGTTGCTTCTTCGAAGTCCGCTTCAGGCTCGGATTCTTCATGCTCTTCGGGCTCTTGGGCGGCTTCAACTTCTTCTTCTTCTGCTACAAGCAATAGTTACAAAAAACTACCAAAGAACAACCAAGAAACTAGAAAAAGAGACAAACATCAAACAAGTTATGGAGTTTGAATTGGCTAGGATGGTAGGGCTTATGATGTGGGTTCCAATGGTATATTGGTTGTGATGATTGGAGTTAAGATGTGGCGGTAAAGTCAGCGACAATGTGTTATGACGGACTGCAGAAAAATCTGTCTGGACACGGGGTTCGGCCTGTGTCCATGCCCTCTGGGCACTCAGGTGCCCGAAATCGGGGATTTTCCTGTGGACCCGTGGGTTGTGGTGAAAGTTTGGGGTTTCGGGAAAGTTCGGGGTTCACGGGAAGTTCGGGGTTTTCGAAGAGTTCGGGGTTCACGGGAAGTTTGGGGTTTTTTCGAAAAGTTCGGGGTTCAC
>BCLH01000404.1:41087-55618 GCA_001602315.1 Zoysia pacifica
GTGTCAAGCTCTACGCAATGATGTGGTTGACGTTAGCATTTGGCTACTGCCGCAACGGGAACGCGGCGTGCCAGTGCGCGCTCCGGTGTTCTGGACGCACTCTGGGTGCTCAGATTCGCGCGTCCGTTCCCGGCAGCACGGTGCTCTGTTTGATGCGAAACTTGGTGTGCACCTTCTCCATACCCTAGTACACACTGTGACGCGTGTGGTTTCACCGGTCGGCTTGGGACGACGGCCGGCAGCATGCGGGTGGCGGAGCATGGCGGTGACTCACGTGGACCGGCCAGTCGGCGCTACGGCTACCCCTCTCTCGTGCTCGGTTAGTTCTCTAGGGGGCTAGTAACGCTACCAGCGCGAGGAATTGAAAGACGGCGGCCGGGAAGGTGGTGCTCACCGGAGAGGAGTGGCGGCGGCTGAGGTTGGGGAAAAACGCAAAATTGACGGTGGCGGAGGACGATTTCTAGTGAGGGCGGGATCGTGGACGAACTCGAGGATGTGGTGGAGCGAAGGGGGACACGCGGCGCGACGTTGGGCTTCTTTTATAGCCGAACGGCGCTCGGCAGCGTAATTCAGCACAGGTGCGGTGGAGCGGCGATTTTTTGGCGTGTTCCTCGAGCGTTTAGCAGCTGCGTGGCGTCGTCGCCTCGGTGGCAAGGGTCTGCGACGTCCAGCGTGATGTCCCGGCAAGCTGAACGGGTCGGCAAGTCGGTGCCCGGCATTCAATGCGTCACGACAGAGGTCGCCGCTCTCCGGGTTGCCACTGACTCTGTTCCCCTTCACACGGCGCTGCGGGTCAGAGTGGACGGCAGTGTACAGCTCCGCCACCGCCCTCGTTTAGCGCGAGCCCACCGGCACGGCCAACTAGGGCTGGCCTGCCTTGCCCGGTCGCTCGGCATGTGGCGCGACCGGAGGAAGAAGACAGGGAACGGTGCGGGCTGGGCCAGAGGAAAGAAGGAAGGAGGAAAATGGGCTGGCCTGGGAAGGGGTTTCGGCCCACTAAAAAAATCAAAATTTTCCCTCCTTAAATCCTATCATAATTTCCTAGTATTATTTTTATATTTTTATGGCTTGGGATTTTTGGGAAAAATTCAAACTCCCAAATAAATAAAATTCGAAACAAAAAAGAAAAGCTCAACACTTGCCCAATTCACATTTTATGTTTCAAAAATTTGACTTCTAGATAACTACTTTCTAATTTTCTTAGTTCCTTTTAAAGGAAAATTTTAAAATTGACCTAACTAGATTTGTCAAGGAAACAAAAAATTTTAAAAACTCTCCTTTGTTTTCTTAAATTGAGATTTGGGATGTGACAGACCTACCCCACTTAAATAGAATCTCGTCCTCGAGATTCGGATAGTTCTTCTCGATGAGTTGAGGGAATTCCTTCTTGAGGTCGTCTTCTCTTTCCCAAGTGGCTTCCGTCTCCGAGTGGTTACTCCACTGGACTCGATAAAATTTGATGGCTTTTCGTCGAGTCTGGCGGACGGTCACATCCAAAATCCGGATGGGTGTTTCTTGGTATCTCAAGTCAGGCTGTAAATCCAACTCCTCAACGGCTACTTGTTGTTCTGGCACTTTTAAACATTTCTTGAGCTGTGAAACATGGAACACTGGGTGAACATCTAACAGCTCTGCTGGGAGTTCCAATCGATATGCTACATGACCAATCTTTGCAAGTACCCGATACGGTCCTATGTATCTCGGTGCCAGTTTCCCACGGACCTAGAATCTTTGGGTACCTCGTATTGGGGATACCTTGAGATATACAAACTCTCCTTTTTCAAACGACAACTCTCGTCTTCGATTATCTGCATAACTTTTCTGTCGACTTTGGGCAGTTTTAACCTTTTCTCTTATTTCCGCTATTTTATCCTCCGCATCCTTTATGATGGCGGGTCCAAACAATGATCGCTCTCCGACCTCATACCACAATAGGGGTGTTCGGCACTTGTGGCCGTATAACGCCTCGAATGGTGCCATTTGAATACTGCCTTGGTAGCTATTGTTATACGAGAATTCTGTAAATGCCAAGCTACTCTCTCAATCCTTCCCATAAGTCAGAACACAGGCTCAAAGCATATCTTCTAATATTTGATTTATTCTCTCGGTTTGTCCATCTGTTTGGGGATGATATGCTGAACTGAAATCTAACTGCGTTCCCAGAAGCTTGTGTAAGCTTTTCCAAAAATGAGAGGTAAACTGGGATCCTCGATCAAACACTATTCTTGTTGGTACTCTGTGTAACTTCAGTATATTGTCCACATAAAGCTGAGCCAGGTGATCACCTCGGTATTGCGCTTTCATTGGTATAAAATGGGCTAACTTGGTAAGACGGTCAACTATTTACCTATATAGAATCATTTCCCTTCTTGGTTCGAGGGAGACCTACGATGAAGTCCATTGATATCTCATCCCACTTCCATGAAGGTACCTTTAACGGTTGCAGCAGTCCTGCCAGTTTCTGATGTTCGGCCTTGACTCTTCTGCAGGTGTCGCAGTGTGCTACATATCGGGCAACATCTCTTTTCATAGCTGGCCACCAATATTTTTCTCTCAAATCTAAATACATTTTGGTTGTACCAGGATGAATGGAATATGCTGAAGTATGAGCTTCTGTTAGAATAAGATGCTTCAACTGTTTCTTGTTAGGTACACAAATTCGGTCTCGATACCATACCGTCCCTTGATCATCAAGCCTAAATTCTGACGCCTTCTCTGACATGGCCTGCTCTTTAATTTTGCGACATTGAGGGTCGCGAACCTGGGCCTTCTTAATTTCTTCTTGAAGAGTTGATTGTATTGACAAGGCATAAAGGTTACCCGGCACGGCTATATGCAGGTTTAGGTTGGTCATCTGATGAATCAGGTCCGAATTGTTGGTTAACTCTTCAATACCTCGAGGATGCTTCTTGCGGCTCAAAGCATCAGCTACAATATTAGCTTTTCCTGGGTGATACTGTACCTCTAGATTATAATCTTTGATCAGTTCCAACCATCTTCTTTGCCTCAAATTCAACTTAGGCTGTGTGAAAATGTACTTCAGACTCTTATGGTCTGTGAAGATTTTGCACTTATTCTCGATCAAATAGTGTCTCCAAATCTTTAATGCATGAACCACTGCGGCAAGCTCAAGATCATGAGTAGGATAATTTTCTTTATGCTTCTTCAGTTGTCGAGATGCATAAGCTACTACACGATCTTCTTGCATCAGAACACATCCTAACCCTTGTCGAGACGCATCACAATACACTACAAAATCTTGGTATATGTCAGGTAGTATGAGTACTGGAGCAGTGGTAAGTAGCGCTTTCAAGGTTTGAAAACTATGCTCACACCTTTCAGTTCACACAAATTTCTTGTCTTTCTTAGTCAACTCGGTCATGGGCTTTGCAATCTTTGAGAAATCCTTGATAAATCTGCGATAATAGCCTGCTAATCCAAGAAAACTTCTAATCTCTGTGACACTAGTGGGTTGCTTCCATTCCATCACTGCCTCCACTTTGGCTGGGTCCACTTTTATTTCCTCGGTTGACACAATATGTCCAAGGAAAGCCACTTCTTGTAGCCAAAATTCACACTTACTAAATTTGGCATACAACTGATGCTCTCTCAACCTTTCAAGTACTACTCTCAAATGTGCCTCATGCTCTGGCTCACTTTTGGAGTAGACAAGGATATCGTCAATGAACACGATCACAAACTTATCTAACTCCTCCATGAATACCTTATTCATCAAATTCATGAAGTAGGCAGGAGCGTTGGTCAGACCAAATGGCATGACTGTGAACTCGAATTGTCCGTACTTGGTAATGAAAGCTGTCTTCTTAATGTCACTTTCTCGGATCTTCAGGTGATAGTAGCCCGATCTCAAGTCAATTTTGGAGAAATATTTGGCTCCTTTCAACTGATCGAACAGGTCCTCAATCCTAGGTAACGGATACTTGTTCTTGATAGTAACCTCATTTAATGCACGATAGTCAATGCACATTCTGAGGCTACCGTCTTTCTTTCTGATGAACAATACCGAAGCTCCCCACGGTGATGCACTTGAACGGATATAACCTTTTTCTTGGAGCTCAGTTAGCTATTTTTTGAGTTCTACCAGCTCATCAGCGGCCATTCTATAGGGTCTTTTTGCTATTGGTGTCCCACTAGGAACTAGGTCGATAATAAATTCGACATCCCGATCTGGTGGCATGCTCGGTAGCTCTTCTGGAAACACATCAGCGAAATCCCGTACTGCAGGTACTTCTTCTAAAGGAGTAGCTTCTACAGCGAATATTACGGGTCCGACTTTTTGTTTCCTCGGCTGACAAGAAGCCGAGATGCCTTTATGGTTTATGGCTGTCACGACACGCTCAAAGCAGTAAATAACTCCTTTATAGCGGTGTAACCAGTCCATACCCAAAATGACATCTATGCCCTCTGCTTGAATAACTATCAAGTTAGCCATGAACTCTACCCTACTTAAATGAATTTTGACCCTCATGCAACCTAAACTGCACTTCATGGTAGCTCCCGAAGATTTTATCAGCGTGAGAGTCTTTAGCAAAACCATTGGCAGTCTTCCCTTTTTCGCAAACTTTGACGAAACAAAAGAATGCGAAGCACCGGAATCGAACAGAATGGTTGCAAGGGTAGAGTGGACAAGGTACTCACCGAGAATCACTTCTGGTGCCTCTTCTGCAGTCTCGGTACGAACATGGTTCACCCTTCCATGTCCATACTGCTGAGGCCTCCTAGGCGGTGCTGTCGTCCTCGAGGTTCCACGTGCTACTCCCGTCGATGCAGATCTAGTGCGGGAATATGCTAGAGCCACGGTAGCCGGTCGATTCAGGGGACAATTGGCCACAAAATGTCCCAGACTATGGCGGTTGAAACAAGTCCTCGGGGCATTTGAAGCCTGTCCCACGCTAGATGTGACACGCGGAGCAAATGGGGGTGGCGGCTGACGTACTGACGATGCAGACTGTTGCGACTGGGGTGTAGTTGGTATACGATACTGCATCGTGGGCGGATACTGTGGCTTCTGGAATTTGTTGAACCTTGGCCGCTACCTCTGTTCAAATTGTCGGGACTTCTTGGCCTGAAACTTGCGTTTTCTCTCGCCATCTAGTCCGGCGCGTGCCCTTTCCAGAAGTATAGCCTTGTTCATCATAGTATTGAAATCCGGAAAGGTATGAGCCACTAGTTGAGCCTGCATAACATGGCTCAGCCCATCCAAGAAGCGCTCTTGCTTTTTCTGGTCCGTATCAACCTCCCCTGGGGCGTAACGGGCCAGTTTCATAAACTTTCTGATGTACTGATTCACTGTCATTGGCCCTTGCTTCAAGGCCCTGAATTCATCAGCCTTCATTTTCATTGTACCAGCTGGGATATGATAAGCTCAGAACGCTTGCTGGAACTCATTCCAAGTAATTGCAGTAGGATCAGTAGTGGCTTTGCGATAGTTATCCCACCATTCCCTAGCAGCTCCAAGGAGTTGGTGGGCAGCGAGCATCACCTTTTCCTGATCTCCAGCTGCCACGATATGCAGCTTCTTATTGATCTCTCGCAACCAGTCATCTGCTGCAAGTGGTTCCTCATCAGCACTGTCAAAAGTAGGAGGTCGAAGTCGCATAAACTCTGACATCCTGTTTTGCGGGTTCGAAGCTCCCCGCTGCCCTATTCCCTGCGCTATAGTAGTTAGCAGCTGGGTCTGGATGGCCATCACGTCTGCTAGAGTGGCGGGCGGCAAGGGGAGTTCTTCTCCTCCCACCACTGGAGCTTCACCTCCTGTTGCAGCCCGTGAAGGAATTCGTGCAGCTCCTTGAGCTTCTGCCCCTACAGGAGCAGAACCAGGGTGAGCTACCTCATTCTCACCATGCTGGCTCGATTGGGCTTCATCTGCGTGAGCCTGTCTCAAGGCACTGCAAGCTTGTGCGTGTGAGCGGCGCAAATTAGAGAGCGTCTCTCCTCTCGTAACCGCTCGTCCCCTTGACTGGGACGCAATCCTTTCTTCATGAATAAACTCGTTTAGGTTGCGCTCACGAGCTTGGCGTTCCTGGATACAGGAAGATTTCTTTGGTGCCATTCTGCCAAAGCCAAAGTAATTGGTGGAGTTAGGTACTATTGCTAGATGTACTATTACTTTTTTAGTTCTTAAGATTTGGAAAACAGCACGAACACAAACAATCATTCAATGAGTGAAGAGAAGCAAATCACACATATCACACAACCATGGTTATATTACAAGTGGTAACAAATTACAACTACAGAGTCTGAGATTTCATCAGTAGGTCGTACTACGGGAGTCATACTAAGTACATCTCAAAAATCTGTTGCCACCAGCAACGTCATCCACCACTACAAAGGTGGGCCTCCCTAACTAGCCTAGTGGAAGTAAAAGAGTTGTTATCTTAACAGCTACGGCTGCTCGAACTCCCTCGCTGGTGTCCACCACAAACCAGCGTCCAACAGCAAAATCCTCCTACTCCTCGTCACCGTGAGTCGGCGGCTGGCTCGGACCGGCCACAGGCTTCACCTCTGTGGCTAAAGTGTCGGCTCCACGGGGTGCCTGCGCATGGCCTGCAGTAAACCCAACCACCTCCACACTAGAGTCGGGCTCTGACTCCTCCATCGGCTTGTCAGAGTCGTCGCGCAGGTCCGGCTCCTGCGGCTACAACCCTTGCCGTCCTGACGTGGAGGAAGCTGCGCCACCCGTGTGTAGATGGCGTCACGAGTCTCCTGGTCCAGCACCAGAGCGTGGGGTGGCAGCACCACCCTTCCGTCGGAGAGGCGCACCAGACTACTCTTGCGAGGAGTAATCCTAGTGCGGGGGCCTCGACATACCGAAGCACTCTTGGCCGACGCTGGGGAGCTATGTGCTCCTCCCCCAAGTGCTGCTCCCACTCCCGGCACACTCTTTCTCCCACCTCTGCGAGTCAGAGGGTACGAAAAGTGCATCTGAGCGCGCAACTGACGCCTCAAAATCCTCACATGCCGCTGATGAGAGTCGTGCTGGTTCGCGAGGCTTCGCTTGAGCCCCTCCTCCGTCGCTTGTGCTGCGGTGAGCTCGGCACGGGCGGCCACAAGCTGGTGTAGTGCTGAGTCACGCTGCCCCTGCACGTCTCCGAGCTGGGTCTGTAACTCGTCCCGCTGCATCTGAGCAGCAGTCAGCTGCACCTGAGCAGCGTCTCTCTGGGTGTGGGCGGTCTCTAGCAGCTCCTGTAACTCAGCCACCTACCCCTCGGCGGAAAAGGCCCGAAGGGACTGCTGGAGCCACTGTCCCCTCACCATCTCGTAGAGCTGGTGCTGCGCGTGCAGGTACTGCGCCGTCTCCACGAGAGTGGGGTCATCAACGGTCCTGGTGGGGTTCAGGAAAATTCGGGGTTCACGGGAAATTCGGGGATCACGGGAAAGTTCGGGGTTCACGGGAAAGTCCGAGGTTCACGGGAAAGTTTGGGGTTCACGGGAAAGTTCGGGGTTCACGGGAAAGTTCGGGGTTCACGGGAAATTTTGGGGTTCACGGGAAAGCCCGGGGTTCACGGAAAATTCGGGGTTCACGGGAAGTTCGGGGTTTTCGAAAAGTTCGGGGTTCACGGGTTGGTTGCGCTCCCGGTGACACCGGGCGTGCTCTCGACTTTGGTTCGCGTTCCCGGTAACTTGATCACAAATCTCGAGGTAACAACTAGTGTTTTGGAATCCTTGTGTCAAGCTCTACGCAATGGTGTGGTTGACGTTAGCATTTGGCTACTGCTGCAACAGGAACGCGGCGTGCCAGTGCGCACTCCGGACGCGCTCTGGTGTTCTTGACGCGCTCTGGGTGCTCAGATTCGCGCGTCCGTTCCTGGTAGCACGGTGCTCCGTTTGATGCAAAACTTGGTGTGCACCTTCTCCATACCCTAGCACACACTGTGACGCGTGTGGTTTCACCGGTCGGCTTGGGACGACGGCCGGCGGCACGCGGGTGGCGGAGCACGGCGATGACTCACGTGGACCGGCCAGTCGGCGCTACGGCTACCCCTCTCTCGTGCTCGGTTAGTTCCCTAGGGGGCTAGTAAAGCTACCAGCGCGAGGAATTGAAAGACAGGGGCCGGGAAGGTGGTGCTCACCGGAGAGGAGTGGCGGCGGCCGAGGTTGGGGAAAAACGCAAAATTGACAGTGGCGGAGAATGATTTCTAGTGAGGGCGGGATCGTGGACGAACTCGGGGATGTGGTGGAGTGAAGGGGGACATGCGGTGCAACGTTGGGCTTCTTTTATAGCCGGACGGCACTCGGCAGCGTAATTCATAGGTGCGGTGGAGCGGCGATTTTTTGGCGTGTTCCTCGAGCGTTTAGCAGTTGCGTGGCGTCGTCGCCTCGGTGGCAAGGGTCTGCGACGTCCAGCGCGATGTCCCGGCAAGCTGAACAGGTCGGCAAGTCGGTGCCCGGCATTCAATGCGTCATGACAGAGGTCGCTGCTCTCCGGGTTGCCACTGACTCTGTTCCCCTTCACACGGCGCTGCGGGTCAGAGTGGACGGCGGTGTACAGCTCTGCCACCGCCCTCGTTTAGCGCGAGCCCACCGGCACGGACAGCTAGGGCTAGCCTGCCTTGCCCGGTCGCTCGGCGTGTGGCGCGACCAGAGGAAGAAGACAGGGAACGGCATGGGTTGGGCCAGAGGAAAGAAGGAAGGAGGGAAAATGGGCCGGCCTGGGGAGGGGTTTCGGCCCACTAAAAAAAATCAAAATTTTCCCTCCATAAATCCTATCATAATTTCCTAGTATTATTTTTATATTTTTATGGCTTGGGATTTTTGGGAAAAATTCAAACTCCAAAAAAACTAAAATTCGAAACGAAAAAGAAAAGCTCAAACACTTGCCCAATTCACATTTTATGTTTCAAAAATTTGACTTCTAGATAACTACTTTCTAATTTTCTTAGTTCCTTTTAAAGGAAAATTTTAAAATTGACCTAACTAGATTTGTCAAGGAAACGAAAAATTTTAAAAACTCTCCTTTGTTTTCTTAACTTGAGATTTGGGATGTGACAGAACAGGAAGAATAGAGGGATAGGCTGGCACAGGTTGTTGCATAGTTTGTTATTTGATACCCCGGCGATGACAGAGTTTGCTGGTATTTATCGAGTACATGCTCCACTGAGCTCTCGCCACGTTACACCCATTCGGGCCCACAGACACGCACATTAGCGGTAACACGACGCTTATCCACACCGTGTTGCGCAAGACTGGGCGTTGTAGGATGAGCTACAGTGCTCCTGTGTTCGGCCGCCTCGGTTGTCGGATATTCATCGGAGTTGGTAACACAATGCCTTTGTTAGAGGCTCTGCTCTTTGTTCTTCAGAACAGACAATTCCACTGTGAAATGCCCTTCGTGAACACATTCGCGAATGAAATGATACCTCTGAATATGTTTGCAGCTCATTGGGATACTACATTCTTCATCAACGAAATGGAAGATAGTTTCTTCATCAGTACTATCCTTGTTGCATTGGGACTTTCATGGGATTGCATTCAATCATGTCAAACTAAACTAATACTTGTTAGCATAAGCATTCTGCTTAACGGTGATTCCTTCATTATGCTGCTCAACAAACTAAGATCACTCGTCTCAAATTCAGATTTCATTTGATTTTTTTTAGAAAAATGGAATTACATTCCTGCCTTTGTGTTCCCACTTACAGCGTTTTAAACTTTACAAGAAATCAGCTTCATAACTGAGGAATGAATGGAAGAAAGTACATTAATTAAGCCTGATAAAGCCTATTATTAAAATTCTATCCATGAGAAGCAACTATCTCAAGTGCAGCAGTTTTCAGATTTCTGCTCGCCGTTCTAAATGACTCTTTAGCTCTATCCTCACGCCGTGGTAGTGCTCAAAAGCGCATTCAGTATGTTCCCTCTAAAAATTACCTGCATAAAGGAAGATATCATCTGATGCTTGAGATTACAAATCATTTATGGATCTTCCCCTGTAACAAACTCACAATCAGATCATCGACATACACACCACTAAGGATTCTTATCTTGCGCCTTCTTATATACTACTTTCTCTTGTGCGCATTTTGTGAACCCGAGGTTGTTCAAGCTCATGTCAAGCCTCATGTTCCAACTCTCAGCGCTTGCTAGGGCTCTTCCTGCATGGATGGCGTCGTGCTCTCCGTGGCATCATACTACATGAGCTCCCTTGGGTGCATTCTTACTGCGATATGCTGACAGTGAACGAATGGGCCATGAAACAGGATTATGCAACAGAATCTACAGCATACCGCTGTGAAAAGAAAATATCCACGACTGATGGTCTGATCCAAATAAATTTTTATGCCAGTACCACATCGGTTACTTGCTTGGTTCATTGGCAAGGTTTGCAGCGGATACAGCTCCTCCTTGCACAAGTATTTGGGCAGATTTTCAGCATACCAATTTAATCTGAACCATCTTACAAAATTTTATGATGACTTTGCATAACTGGTCGATTATCAAACTAGCACTACACCCTTTTAGTGAAAGATTAATTGACACGTTCTTGAAAAAAAAAAAACAAATCCACGACATCACATGCTGCATGTGTACGTGATTCTGGATCCCAAAACTATCCTTTCATTGTTTCAGATGAGCTTACTACCGCAAATATTCCTAAGTTTTGAATGTCTTATTTTAGGGCACACCAAGGTCTAAGTAAATACCACCGATATTTGCTAACAAATAAATGTTATTTTGATTTCCATGGTAATTTGTACCTCCAAAAAGCGATATCTATTTCCACATCAAGTATTGATGCTTGTAATAGATGGACCGCTAGCATTGCATCTATCCCCTAGATCCTTGCTGTTTTACTATGTGCACATGCCTCAAGACAAGTTTTTGATGTATAAAATAAAGACCTTATATACTGCAAACTCAGTCATACATCACAGTGTCCAGTCAATTAAAATGTTATATGTACCACTAGGGCAAACTGGAAAGCATCCTCGAAAACTTGCTGCACATAGCTGAGCACGCCATCAAAACATGTTCATTTATCTACTCAGAAGCAATAGAGATGGTACAAGTACTTTATTCAGGGTGTTCTAAGATGCACTGTTAATACTCTGCAGAACAAGCTGATAATTGGTTATATATTTCGTCTTATATTGAGGTTTCAGTCGTCAAACAAAAATTGTCACCCCATCTGAACAATGTTATATTACATTCACCCTGTTTTAAATTGTTATCATTAGGACAAGAAAAATGAACAAGATTTGTTGTCCTAATGACAAATTTGAGGATGCATGTAGGAAGCAAGGTTTTCCCCTTCCCAGCTTGCTTCCCTCTCATCTCATGCGCGTTACTTGCTTAGCTTTATCTTTACTTGTCTAGGCGGAGTGTGTGTTGATGGAGTGCAGTCATTCCGGCACAACTAGAGCTCGTGTGACTTATCCTCAAACAGCATAGTTGATCTAGGCCTCAGGCTCTATATATTCCTGAAATTTGGTGCACAGAGCCTGGAGAAATAATCTAAAGGTAGAGATGTCATCTGCTGCAGGCTGACATACATATGTACTCTCTCCGTTCTTAAATTAATGTCACCGTTAATTTTTATAATCAATTTTGACTATTCGTCTTATTTAAAAAATATTCTCGAATGTGTAAAATTTTAAGTTGTGATTTAAATAACTCAAATAATAAATCAAATTATATCAAAATATATGAAATTTATCAAATTTTTTAAATAAGATGAATGTTCAAAGTTGAATTTAAAAGTCAACAGCGACATCAATTAAAAAACGGAAGGAGTACGATACCGAAGATTCTAGACTGATCCTTGCTTGGGAAGAGATTTGAACTGACCGGAGAGATGTGCCTGTTGGAAAGTACTTTCATAATGCTATAACAGTTTTGTAAAGTTTTATGGATTGCATTTCCGACGTGCAGAACACCACTAGAGGGATCATTAAGATAACTAAAAAATTACATGCTAGAATTAGTATAAACATATAGTAACATTCAAAGCACTGAGTTATTACACACTGGAGGGAAACAAAATTATGCACCATTGTCCTGACAACACAAACCATTATTAAGAAAACTCACAGATATTACAGTTCAAAAGAAAAAACTAAGATACTACCTTTGATGCTAGAGCACAAAGGCAACATACAAACCAACAAACTCCCAGATTCCACAGCGGAACAGGGGAAAACAAGTAGCACAACACACAATACCTTTGATACTAGAGCACAAATGCAACATACAAGCCAACAAACTCCCAAATTCCACACTGGAACAACAGAAATAACAAGTACTAGAAACTTAATAAATAGCCCAGCGCATTATTAGTTCCATGAAAGATGCTTAAAATGGCTCCGTTGAATCTATGATGGATTTTATATCCCCAGCAACCATCTTTGCATCATCGCAAACACCAGAGAGTCCTCTCATCGCTAGCCCTACGCAGTATATGCCATTTTCACCCTTCCAATGATTGGGGAAATCACTCTTGGGCATGCCTTCTTCGTTCAGTAAACTCTCTCCATTCTGCATTGGGAGTAATCACATAAGCTTTGTGTCAGAAGTAGCAACATCATCATCTGAAGAAACTGAATTCATTTGTAAATAATCAATAATCTAACAATTTTCAGTTTAGCAAAAAAAAACAAAAAGTTCCTAGTTTTCACATAACTTATTTGTACCTGTTCAGGTGGATCACATTTTAGATGGTTTCAGTTATCTACCCCCTACCCCACTCAAAGCATTCAGAAAACAAAAATAAAATACTTCTAAATAATACTCCTATATCCTTAACAGTTTGGCAGTAATTGATGAATATAGGACATTCATGTGAATATACCTTAAGCCACAAGTTTGCAGTGCTCTTGTAGCCCGTAGCAAGCACAAGAGAATCAAAACAATCGCTCTTCCGATCCTCAAACTCTATACTATTTCCTCTTATGCAATCTATTGGGCCTAGCACCTGCATTCAACAAAATCTTATAAAGTTGGAAAATAGCATGCATCTACATTCATTGTAGTGTAACATGAGAATTATGTCACCTTGATAACATCTTTTTTTATCAGCTCAGTCGTCCCAACATCTATGACTGCAGATCGTCCAGTCTTTGCCTTGAGGAGGAGTGGCCCCATATTGGGTCTGACGATGCCATACTTTGAGAGATCGCCAAAACGAAGGTAAGCAAGAGCCACAAGAATGAAATCAGCAAATTTTATTGGAAAATTCCATTTTAACAGCTTCATTCCCAGGTGAATCAAACCTGTCGTCATAATATGAAGCTGCAGAAGTTCACAGTTCCAGGATTAAAATAATCTACACCTTAATATTGAATCTGGAGAAAAATTTAAAATAAATCAACCTATTTGGATATCATATAGCGCATACATACCGGGCTTCGGATGACAATGGAGGTATCCACTCCATTGCTAGCAAGGTCATAAGCGATCTCCATGCCTGAGTTTCCACACCCAACGACGAGCACCCTTTGTCCTTCATAGGTTTTCCATGATTTGTAACCTGACGAATGGATGATCTCACCATGGAAATCATCTATTCCAGGGATTTTTGGAATGTTCCCCTCACTATTCTCACCTGTTGCTACAACCAAGAACCTAGCCATATACTCAGTCACCAGGCCACTCACTTGGTCTTTCGCGATGATGCTCCAACAGTTGTTCACTTCATCATACTCACTAGATTGAACTGAAGTCCTAAACTTAGGGCAGATGTTGAAGTGCTCGGTATAGGCATCGACATACCTCAGAAACTGTTCCTTTGGGACATATGTCGGGGTATCACTAGGATAGGGCATGTGGGGAAGCTCACAAAACTCCTTTGCAAGGTGGAGCTTGAGTCGATCGTATGTGCGTTTGCGCCAAAGAGACGCGCTGCAATCCTCACGATCAACAATCACATAGGGGATGCTGGCCTGTGTAAGGCATGCTGCCATAGCAAGACCTGATGGACCTGCTCCGACAATGAAAACAGGCACCTTCTCCATTTGGAACTTTGTAGCTGCTGGAGAAGATCTAAAATCAAAGGGATGGTGTTCTTGTGTTGTTCTTGATATGCTAATGATTTTCTTCAGTGGGAGCTACCTGTATCTATATATAGAAGTATTTGGAGGGGTATGTACAATGTATCTTACTGTCAGTGTTTTCTAGTGGAGTTAATTAGTAACGTGAATCCTGTGTATACAGCTCATATTTGCTGTGCATATATGACGTCATTAACGAACATGCATTGGAATCTTTTACCGAGATGCTTTCTGAGAGTGAGAAACTGGAAAAAAAATTACCTTAAACTGGTTAGAATTTTTTCAATGTGTTTCTTTTATTAAGGATTATATATCTAATAAGAAGGGTCCCCAAAGCTCCAAATTTTAATCATCCACTACTTATTTATTTGGTAATCAATTAATTACTACCAAGGATACGTTACACTGAAAATAATTAAGTAGTAGTTCTCCAAAATCCAAATAATATGTTGTACAACCAGTTGTTCTCATTAATGAATCTAATAAATGACTGCTACTATTCCTTTTTCTCCCTAAATACACATT